>VZRE01012284.1:22268-181936 GCA_013396775.1 Cephalopterus ornatus | reverse complement strand
TACTAGTATCTTTAAAGCAGAACAGTCCTTCTGGTTGGGTTCATATAAACTCAAGCTGTGCCTTCGTATTTTTTTATTTTCCGGGGATGAGATAAGCTACAAAAGTGTAAAAAGGTTAAGCAAACACAGTGGGGTCCCAAGTACTGATTGTACTCTGCAATTCTTTCAGAATAGGGGTATGTCCTTTACTCTGATATATGAGTACAAAACCAGAGGCTGTGGTTTTTTATTTTTAGTGAAAACTGAAAGAAATACAAGCACTTCTCCATATTCTTACACTAGACTGTTGTGCTCCATTAGGGTAAGATTGACCTTATGTTTTTGAAAACGCTGAACTGGTGACTCTAAATACAAGATCTTGAAGTTATTGTGGTTTTGCAACATTGTTGTGAGGATGAGTCTGACAAATCCCAAGCATGAGTTTAATGTAACTTAGGCTACAACGTTCCCTTTAGCACAGTATTTTGAGAAATGTGTTGTTGATTAATGTTTTAATGTTCAGTTGCTCTATTTTCAGTTGGGTTCAGGGATTCTCAAAGAGGAACGTTGGCTTTATCAACAATCAAACTGTCTGCTACCCGTGTGGTAATTACATCCTCTTCCTGGACATGGAAACAAAGAAGACAACAGCGCTACAGTGTCAGACGGGCTCGGTGGGAGCCTTTGCAGCAAACACCCGCAGTGAAGTGGTGGCATTTTCCGACCGGAAGCTGAATCCCATCATATATATCCACCATTTTCCAGAACTGAATAAACTGACAGAATTAAAAGGTAGTGATGTGGTAATCTTCCTCATCACCATTTCATTAAAACAATACTTTAATAATCCAGTTTCTGAAGTTTTGGTTTTTTATAAGACTTGGCAAACAGTGTGACAGGGAACTGTCTCGGGATGAGATTCATGGAAAGCAGTGGAAGGACTTTTCCACTGCACTGCTTTTACTTCGCTTCAAGCTAGGGAGGAATATAACAATACATAATGAAGCTGATCTAAAAGGAAAACAAAAGGAATTAAGTGGAATTAGTTTTAGAAAAATACAGTTATAATAAGCAAAAAAAATCATACTGCAGTAGGCTCCCGAGCAGACTGCTGAAAGCCATGTGAGAAATCCAAGATATGAACGCAATGAGGGTTCTTGCAGTTAAACTTTGGAGTCTGGGATCTAATGTAGATTTTTGACTGCCTCATAACATTTCTCTCCTTAGTTAAGTTGCTTACCCTATCCATGTTTCAGTTCCCTTGTAATTTAAATAAAGATCATACTACTTTCTTTTTTCATGTATATGAGTGAAATTATGACTGCAAAAGATTTCAGGGTACTTGGAAAAAAATACTTTACCATTTCAAGGTATTATTGAAAAAAAAATTGAGAAAATTCCAAGTGATACATAGGGAACATTTTTACCATCAAATAAAAAGAATAATCTGGAGTGAAGCAGAGAAATCAAGGGCCTGAAGAATACCTTTGAAGAATTGAAGTGGGTATAAAGGAAGTGAGCAGAGTATTTGTGATAATGTACATTAAAGTCTGGGGCAATAAAAGACTATGTGCTTTATTTTTACATTTCAGGTAGTGCTCAGCTGGACTATACCTTACTTGCGTTTAGTTTCACAGGCCCGTATCTAGCCAGTTACTCCTCGATCCCAGAATTTGTTCTTTCAGTATGGTAAGAGTTTTAAAAAAATCTCTAAGACCATTTGAATTTAATTCATATTTTTGTGTGTGTGTTTTTTTAGCATACGTTAATAAATGTAGAACACATACTGCTTGCCTTCATCTCTTTCTTTTTTTTCCTGGTTGATTGTTGTCTGCAAACTTTCTGTAACCAAAATTGCTGTTTATTTTCTAGCATTAGTAGCCACTAGTCAAAATGACTGTTAATTTTACCAGAGCTATCTTCTACCTTCTTCCAAATTTTGTGGTTTGGAGTACTTCCAAACTCTTCAGCATCATAACTGAAAAGTTGAGCACCATGCTGTTTGTGGAAGAAAGTTGCCTGCTGAAAAGAGGAAAAGGATTCTAAAGCCTATTTGTGCTGGTTTGTTCCCCTGGACTGTTCAGTGGTCCTCTTAATTACTTTTGCTTGATCTTAGTTCTGGCTTATAATTTTGCTCAGTGATTACAGTAACATATATCACTGGATTAGAACATAATTTGCTGCTCATTGTCATTAAAAAATATTATATAATATGGTGCAGATACAGAAAGTTGGAATATTTAATATTTTAATTGTACTGTGAAAATACAGTCCTGCTCTTGCCTCCATTGCCAGCAAGCTCCCACTGACTGTGGAGTGGGAGGGTGGAGTAGAAGGAAGACGAGCAAGGACATGTAAGGAATAATTTGTATAGTCACGATTTAATGATCTTCTCTTGTACAGTGATTAGTGAAGCTGCAGAAACCCCTGTAACTTCAGAATTTTAGTAATGATAGTAGGCACTATTACAGATGCCTCTTCTTTACCCCTTATGAAGAAGAATAATGTTTTCTGTTCGGGAAGGACATCTGTGTATATATCCCACTAGAAACCAGCAAGACAGCCCCACTGGCCTCAAGAGCTGACACACTTGTCACTTAGAGCAGGAATAACACACATGGCCCAGTGTATTCACTGTGTGCACTGAAACTAAAATGTACCATCTTGACAGACTTCTCTAGATTATTCTTAAAAACAGACATACCTAGAAATGTTTAAATGCTTTAAAGGAGAGGCAATTTCCAAGGCGAAACAATTTTAACCAGTTTGAATCAGTTTTGTTACAACTATCAGCACCTATTTGTCATAAAAAAGCACCCTACATTCCAGTCAGAAAGAATTTAGTAACAAAATACAATTACTTTAAAACATTAACCTTAGAATTTGTAACTTGAACAGAGATGTGTGAATTTACTGTGAGATCGGGACCTTCCTTTCTGTAATTGGATTATATTGTGCATTCATTGTAGAAATGTCTGTGTACAGATGATAGAAACCTCAATGTTTAGCATTCTTAAGGTGTCATTACAGTATGATGATTGCACAGCTCCTGTATTTTAAGAAGCTAGTTTGAAATCAGAGATATAAGAGATGTTTTGAAAGTTGTGTCGGTCTCAAAATATAGAAAGCTTATGGATAACTGAAACCTGCCTTTCATCTGAGATATTTTATCCCTAGATCTTTATTCTTTTCTGTTTAAAGGAGAGGCTTAATGCCAGATTCTTTTTCGGATACATGTACTATACAGTTTCAGATCATAGTAAATTATCTACTATAAAAGTGTTGGCATTATCTGTTAGGTATGAGACGAGAACATGCTGACAGACTTTCAGAAAGAAATCTACACTGATATCTTTAAATTCAGAATTGCAGCTTATAGATTCCTGTAATTTTAATGAGGATTACTGTATATGTGTGAATACTTCTCATTTTTTGCACGTTATCAATGTTAACCATTGTCTTGCATCCTGATCGGTTTCTGTGAGTGAATTTGTTGCAGTCCAGAATACTGGGATTATACAAAATACATTTACAGCAGAGTATGCATTTTAGGCTTTTTCCTCTTACCAATAATGACAAATAATAAAGCTATAAATTATTTAGATTAACAGTCAGATATATTATCAAAAAAATTAAGAAACACTCGTAACTGTTTTCTTCAAATGATGTTAATCGGTTCTTGGACAGTACGTAAAAATGCAAACGCAATCAAGAATTAATCTGGATAACACAAAAAACATGCAAATTACATGAGGAGAACATAAAATAGCTGTGGACAAAACATAAAATATACTGGACAAAGGAGAAGTCAGTGGAAAACAGATTCCCAGGCTTCTGTCAGCTATACATAACAGCTCCACACATATTCTGCCCTGGTTTGTGCCCAGGTTAGTTAATGCAGCCATAGCTTGTGTGTCTGCACCCACAACACAACTAATGTATTAACTAAGTAATTAATCCACAGGTAATCATAGGCTAACTGTGTTTTATTTCCTAATTATAATACCTTCCTGCTGCAAGCATTACAGTCATTATGTTATGGATTGTAAAAGCAAGGCTGGGGTGCTGAAGAGTTAATTGGTTAGGCCCATTAGAGTAGTCACTGATGGAACTGTTGAAAAAAAAATCCATTTCTCTTGACTCTGTTTTTTTTTTTCACAAGAGGAAGTGCATGATAATGTTTCTAAAATGTTATTAATTTTCTAGCAGTAATAATTTTATGTGTGGATAATTAACCACATCCTTTTCATTCATTCTCAAAGGACTTAAATTGTTTGGCAGCAGAAATTTTTTGTCAGGGACAAGGTATTTGTTTTCTAAACTGGATCTTGAACATCAGTCATAATCACATCCAAATCTTTGGCTTGAATGTTTTTACTTATTTAATGGATTTGATTTTCTTTTACTCTCCTTAATGAAGGAACTGGCAAGAAAATATCCTCCTGTGCAGTGAGTCTCAGCCAGGGATAACAGCAACCTCTTTAAGTTTTAACCCTATGAATTGGCAACAACTGTGTTTTGTTGGCGAGAGCTCCGTTACCATCTGGCACATTGAAAGGATTAAGGACGAGCATCACCTTAAACGAAAGTAAGTGGAACACCCTTTAGGTTGAGAGTAAAATACAGAAGTATATTTTAATAACTAAGACTAGCAACACATCTATTTGCAAAGGATTGCAAAGTCCAATTCAGTTCATCTAGGAATTGCAATAAATAATTGCTAAATCACAAGCACTAGGAATCTGTCTAGTCAATCAAGTGAATTGAATTTATGATTTCATTTCTTACCACTCACACGACCAACTTATGCACACCACGAAGCTAATACTAATCAGCTGCTTTGGCAGCCTCCATGAAAAGCCGTGTGACTGAATTAAGGCCATGCCTGCTCTGCTTTTATTTAAGTGGCTATGTTGGGTGTTGCTTTTGTGGCTATGACACCATCAAATTTGGATCCATTTCTTCCTTGTAAGTATAGTTAAACAATATGTTGTTGTAATCACAAATTGTACCAAAAGCAGTATCGATTTTCTATGTAATTTGCAAGTTGTGTGGCTAATTTACAGGTCCAGAGAGGGTGGCTCTGTCAATGCAACTCACTGAGCACACTAAACTAGTATTTCTGTATGCCAAAATGTTTTTTGAGGTTGGTATAAGAGTAGTATGTATCATTCAAGTTGGAGTTCTCAAAGTATAGCACCTATACTTTTTCAGTGGCATTCCCATATTCTGCCATTCCCAACTGTGTTTAATCTTGTTAACTATTAATATGAGCAACATATTGCCACTGACACAGTTATACTAATGAAAGTATAGACAAGGCCTTAATTTGCAATCTGAAAAGAACACCGAAGGGTTCTGTGCCTTTTCTCTTTACAGAATACATATGTAAATAAATATATATATGTTCACTTTTTCTCCAATACTTTTGCAGAAATAAAGCCCACTTTGAAAACTGGTTTTTCCATTTTGTATCAGCATTTATTATACATATTTCTTCTCCTCAGACTATGTCTTTTACTTTTTCACAGACCTGTGGAACTTCCCGATGAACAAGGGTCCATAAGTCCTCATGAGGATTTGTTTTTCCCAGTTTCTCGTAGTGATGATGCATACTATGGCCCTGATTTACCAGTTTCGGCCATTGCTGGGCTGGTAGGAGATGAAGCAGAAACATTCGTGGTAGTTATTGAATTTTTTCCTTTTTTACTATTCCAAGTCATTATACTTTCTATGCAAATAGGTGTTAATAAATTAACAATTTTAATGTTTGTTAAACAGGTACAACCCAGTAAACAGATCTGTTATTTCAACAATATTTTTTAAATCCATTTTGACAGGAGACAGAGAAGGCGCAATGCTGCTGCCTAGCGCAGTGCAGTGTCGAGATTTCTGACTCAGGCCCTAGCACAGTAACATAGCTGCAGTGGAGGTACAAATCTGTATCCCAGAAGAAGCATGAAGTGTGTCAGCATTTAACTATGCCCAAGCTAACATAACCTGCTGGAACCTTGAAAACTATTCTCATGCTAAACTATTAGTAACCCTCAGGTATCCTTACCTTCCTTTGGGATTGCTTTGTTTTTGACTTTCAACATGTCTGAAGATATGGAAACATTGAAGGCTTTATTCCAGACAGCAACTCCTACTTCTGAAACACCTTTCCACACCACTGTCAGCGTTGGGCCTGGCCATTTGTCTCACTTGTATTAGATCGTTTACTTTTTAGCCTCCCTTGAAATGCCTCTTTTGAGAGGCTTCAGCAGTGTTCTTATTTTGTTTGAAATTTACTTTTACGTGGCTACCAACTAGAAGTGTGAAAACATTTAACTTGCAAATTTTGGATTCTATTCTAAGATCAAGACCATTGATTGCTGCGTTCCTCTGATATCTTCAGACTACACTTGCTGTAATGGACCAGGCTGTCCAAAATAGAGGTGCTATAACCACCATTCTTCACTGTCTTTTTAAACTGACAGGCTGCTGTGGCAGATCTATTGATGGTTACTGTCACTGATGGTTTGTATACCAATACAAATGTCCACAAGCAGTTACCTGGCTCTGGCCCAAAATCTGTTCCCCAGCCTTTGGAAATACCTCTCTGCTATCATCAATGCTTCTTCAATTAGTAGAAGACAACCTGCTTCTCCTGTGGTGGTTAATGAGGTGTGTTCAGTTGAATGTACTGGGGTAGTATCATGGCCTGAAGAAGCTCTCCCTGTCTCCACAGGACTTTTGTTCTTTATCACTAAGTCTGAGTTAGCGGAGATCAATGTTTTTCACACTGATGTAAGTGGACAACCATTTATTCAGACTATTATTTAAAGGAGTAACCTGTATTCCCTGGCCCTTGGAGGCTGTATCCTGCTCCTAAGGAATGTATGAGGCAAACAAGAAAGGGAAGCCCGTTGCCAGTATGATTGTTCACTTCTTGGAAATGTGTCAAGTGGTCCATACTCTAGAACCACATACTGAGGTTGGATACGTACCCAAGTGTAACCACAACGGGGCAGCAGAGGGAAAGAAATTGAAATATCCTACAGCTTTCAATCCTTTTCTTTCTCGCATTAGTTTTGTTTCTGTATTTCTTAAAGCTGGGACCTGAGTTTTCTTAATATGCTTTTCCATGACAAGCCCACTTGAATCCACTTCATCTCTACCAACAGTTTTATTCCACTGTCTTTTTATAAAACTTTTTGATGGCAAGGAGCCTACACAGACTTTATTTCCCTGAAGAGGTGCTTCTAAAAAGGGAGAGAAGTTCAAAAAAACCCAACAGTATGATTATGATTATTATTATGCACCACCATACCGATGCACAGTTCAAGAAGCAACCTGGTTTGAGATTTACATAATCTCATCCTAGGATTAGCATATTTTACCTAGTTAATGTGTCAAGACAGTCATGACAGCAGACACAAAGGAATATTGCAGAAGTTGTGTTTACGCAGGAAGCTTCTATTTTGCAGAAGTTCAGCTACAACCTTCCTAAAGATTTGTGATGTTCAAGCCTCATAAAATCATTGAAAATGCCTATATTAAATGTTTTTCTGGGTGATGTAAAGCCCTATTTGCTATAGATTTATTACTGTTAGTCCTATTTGATTTATAAAGTAAGTATTTATATACTTTATTTCTGTAACATTTTTCCCCTGAGAAATTAAAAATGCTTTGTAAGCATAAATAGTAAGTTACTTACCCAGAATCGTATAGCAAATCCTTGGCATCTTTTGCTAATGCAATCTAGGTACTTGTGAATCTCTTTCCTATGTTTTCATCACAAGTCCATCTGTATTTTCTCTTTTTATAGAACCTTTAGTGAGACAGCAGGTGTTTTATGGAATTATAGAATCTTCTTTTTTTTTCATCCATCCTTTTGTTTAGTGTTGCTCACCAGTTTGGCACACATGCACAGTGCTTGGAATTGTGTCTTTTAAATGTTCTCCCAAGTTTTCCTGTGTTTTGTTTCCGTTTTCCCCTCCTTGAATCTCTTTAATCTGGTTCTTTCTATTATGGTATTTTTATGAACAGATCATTCTCTGTCTTTAATAATATTTGGTGGAGAAGCTCTGTTCTTCCTGTTTTATGGTTGAAAGATTTTATGAGAGTTTTTTTAGCAAACTGAAACTCAAGGCTTATAGGAAGTCTGGGTCAGGGATATTTCTAGCACTAATTTGCAGATGACACAAAGAATGAAAGAGCTGTTTTACAGAGCAATTTGGGTTATTCAATAAGATAAGCTATTCTAACAAAGTGTGTTTCAGTAGTGCCAAGTATGCAAGAACCACATGTTTATGTAGTCAGACTTTACGAGGTAATGATCTTTTTTTCTTTTGCCTTGAAATGAATGTAACTGCTTGTAAAGGCATTTGTCAACTGGTGATTGAACTTGTCTATTTTCATGCTGAAGCCTAGAAATAGCGTTAAGACTTCTGTCCATCCCACTGCCCACTGCTGGACTGCAACCTCAGAAATATACATGGGCTGCAAAGAAGGATATATTTTGGCAATTGATGCTGACAAACAGAGGGTTTCTATTCTTCAGCCAAAACCCCCACCTGGTAAGAAATAGCTGTGTGTGTTTTATTCAAGTAGAGAGAAAAGTGGATAGGAAAAAGCTTTTTGTGCTTTCTTCTGTTGTCCTATTGTGTACCTTACGGAAATTATAAAGCTATATTCTTCATCCCTTCTCTTTTCTTAGTATGGTAAACATTTGAGAATGTCTTTTGAGCTTCTGTGTGTGTCTCTTTAGTCAATTCTTTCACAATAATTGACTTTCGTTTTTCTTTGGCAAAAAAGAAAGAAAAAAGAGAGAAAAGAAAAAAACACTCTAAATACATCAAAATTGGTAAAATTAACTGTATTTCCAGGACCCCAGATTGTATTAACTGGCCATACTAGATTAACATTAAACTATTTGTTTACCAGCTAGACACAGTCTTTTTACTATTAGTTAAATACCAATAATTTAATTTATTTTATTTTATATGAAATATTGGATAATCTTCATTTGCTATGTTAGGTGTTGTTAGAAGTGATATCTGAGGACTCATTATGAGTCTTCAAACAACAAAACTGAAGTAGTGTTGCTTAATAGCATTCCTTAATATCAGCTCTTACATAGAATATTTTAGAATGACAACAAGGCTGTAAAGACTACCAGGCTTTACTGCAGAACATATGAACACAGAGAGTGAACAGAAGATGTCTTTGGCTTCAAACAAAGAAATCTGCTTTTAATTTATTCTAGAATGGGAGGACCTCTGATTGACTGCAACTTGCCAAGGCGATTTGTCTGCCCTATATGTATTCCCCACCTTATTTTCTTCTTTTTTACATGTAAATTTTTCATGATTTTTTGAGCTGTAGCAAGTATCCCTGACTTTCACGTTTGATAGTTATCACCAAAATGGAAGGCTGCTTTAAAACAATCAAACAAACAACAAACCAGCAGTATTTCTCTTTTTGAAACTATCAGTGTTAAATTTAGCTAATCAAGAGTTGAAAAATCAAAAAATAAAAAGCTGAGGTGTGACCAGAACTGGTTTTTGCCAGTTGAGTAGAAGGCAACAAGAATATCTGCCATTTGGGCTTTTTCTTGGCCTGTATATTCTTCTTTAAGTCCTGTCCTAAAACTGTATAAAAAATTGGTCTGTATTTATATTATACTGAAGCTTCTGCTTAATTTAAAACATACTGTAGTCTGCATCTATTTAGCAGAATGCTTAAGTGCATGTCCATCTTTAAGCACATGCTGAATTCCTGTTATGGTGTTGCAAACAGAATCTTAAGAAGCCCCAACATTTTGCTTGGGCATTTTTTTCAGACTGGCTGAAGTCTCCTTTGTAAGTAGAAAAAATTTTTTTAAAAAATCATTGTTAGAAATAGCAATACCATAACTTAGTCCTGGAAGAAAGATAAATCTGCATCTGTACCACTCTCCATGGCAAGTATTGCTATCTCCCTTTTACAGCTGTAAGCTGAATCACAGAACTGTGCTTGCTCAGTTGCAGAGATGGCAGAAATGGTAGAAATTGGGGAAGAATGCACATTCTTAATATAGTATACTGAACCTGGCCTTTTGTTCAGTAGAGTGGAATACAGCTGACTTTGGCTGCAATATTGACATACAAGCAAGGTTGACATTATAAATTGTTTTCTTTTGTGCAGAGTACATGCAGAAAATCTCGGATGTGGTGTCGTATGTTCGTAGAGAAGTACAGAAAAAGAAAGGTATTTCCATGTTCAAATCAAGCTAATAGATTTTTGGGCATCACCACTGATGTCTGGGAGTAATATTATCTGAGTACAGCTGGTTAGAAAAACTCATCTCACGCTGGTTTCTGTAAGACACACTGTTGGCAATTTTATGTGTGTTTACATGACAAAAGATTAATAGCTTTTGTGCTAATAGGCAGCCAAATTGAAACCTCAGGAGAAACAGCAGCAGTGGAATAATTTCTGTTCTTTCTCATTTAAATTGGAATAAGTGATGCTAGAATAGGTTCCCTACTGCTTTGTTTTAGCAACTTTTTTTTAGAACTGCAATCACTTGTAATTTATTGGAGTTAGGATTTAGGGTTTCTTTCAAACACTTTGTTTTGAGCTCCCAGTACAAAAAAAAAAAATTAAATTTGGTGTTTTTTGTTGGCTTTGTGCCTTCAGGTGGCAAACTAAATGATCTGCAAAAACCAGTATTTTCCATGGCATTTTGTAATGAGGGACTATACGCAGCTGGAAGGGTAAGGCATCCTTTGTGCTTTTAACTTAATCTTATTGTGTGAAGATCAAAGAACATTTAAATGGAGTATATTTGTAGAGTTCACCACAGAAACGGAAGTTAGAAAAAGTACAGGGCTGCAGGACTATAAAGGCCTGGTGTTGTCTATATTTTCTTTGTTAAGACTTGAGACAGGGAAGCAGGGTGTGAAAAGATTCCAGTTTTGTAATTAAAGAAGCAACAAAAGAGGACAATCCTGTTTTTAACAAAAGACTAAGAATATTGTAGAGGAACCGGATAGAATGATGGACAAAATATAGAAAAGGAGAGGAAACGACCAAGAGAACTGCCAAATCGTTTTGTGCAAAATCTAACTCAATATCTAACCCAATGTGCAATGCCATTGTACGTTCCTGCTTGGGAGTGGGACAAATTCTTATACTGTCTCAAAAAGAACAATATGAAATCTTAAGTATTAGCTGATGAGAGAGTCTGATGAGAGGGCTGTTACTAAGAACTGTATTAAGGAACACCTTCATTTTCAATAGATTTATTATCCAGGGTAAGAGTCCTTTGGATTTATAGAAACTAAAGACAGATGGGAGCGTTAGTGATGGGATTCAGTTAAACACTGCTACTTTAGAGATTTTCAGAAATTTTTGTACTTCAGTTTGTCAGTATAAGTGACATAGACCTCATGTGAATTTGTATTTTTCTGCACAGGATGGAATTTTATTGTTTTATCACATCAAAGATCTGCAGTATGAGATTAAAGTCTGTGCTGATATCTCACAACCCATATCTAGGCTCATATTCTCTCCTGATTATGCCAGTCTTCTGCTTGTCACTGAGCAGGTATAGCATTTGAGATAATAGCACTACATAATGGGATGTTCCTGTGATTCTCTGTGTATCCTGATACTATTAGTATGAAATGTATAATGTAATCACACAAGTCAACAAATTATATCAGAGGTGGACATAGTCCATTCTGTGTTTTTACTGAAAATTGGAAAGATTTTTAATGAAGCACAGAACAATTACCTCCTACAGATGGTAGAAGTGCCCGATGTTGGGATTTCCCAACAGAAATAAATACTTGTGTGTGCACAGTGGGGTACGTGTTCAGAATCTCCTGTGTGTCCAGGTCACAGGGGACCTACTGAGCATGAACTCTAGGGTTGATGTGTGCCTGCACAGGAAGAAAAGTGTAGCTGGGGTATATCAGACTACTGGGACTCTGCAGTAGTTGTTCTCCACGTGTACATGAAGTTGTCTGGCAACCCAGTCTAAGATCCTTCTTTGATCAGCCTGATGTCCAGAAATCTTACACAAGCGTCCCAAATACTCAAATTCTACCTGTTTTCCCAGACTGTAAATAACTTAAATTGTCATTTTTAAAACTCTTTACTGTTTTTGTAGTGTGTGTGTAAGTCAGGAGGTTTTGTGTACAGAACAGCAGTGCAGTCGTAACTTTGCTCACATTCTCTCTGATTTCATTCTCTTTTTGTAAAATGAGTAGAGAAGTCCTAAAATCTTTTTCAATATTAGTTATGAATTGTTTCTAAGAGGCTTTAAGATATTTAGATAAAAGCATCTTTTAAAACTAAAATATTTATGGTTTTTATTTTGTGTTGGTTTAGAAGATTTATTAATTCCCAGAGTAACATGAAATTGGGTGGTTTTAAGTTATTTTATTAAAGCAGTTTTGAGAAACAAGACTTGAAAATGTGAGTAGCTGGATCACTCTAAAAGGAAGTAATCTCTTCTTCAGCTAGCATAAGTGAATATAATTCACTAAATTAAGAAGAATCCTACTGGACACTTTTTAGCTCAGTTTAGAGTCAAATACAAAACTTCAAAGAGTGAAGCTCAGAAAGATGGGTATTTTTTGTTGAAGTCTTTGAAAGCTTTTAATGAAGAGTTTTGTATCCCAGTGATGGACTATTTCTCTTTATTTGTGAGGGACCAGTCTATAGTTACAAACCTGCCCATACTGGAGAAGCTGTCAAACTTTTGGACACATGCAGCAGTTGTTTTCTGGCAGCTGATTTTCTTACTCCAGGGAACAAGTACTGTGTGGTAAGAAATCGTATTGTTTTTTTTGTATGGAATAGTGGCTCTTTCCAGGTAACCAATATGTGGAAAGGCACAAAATTAAAGGCCTTGCAGAAATTGGGGTGGTTCTGATATTTGTTACGGTTGTGTAACTTCTCATTAAGGAAGTAAATGGCATTAATTCGTGTATAGCCTATAAAAAGGTCAGAATTTGCCCTGGAATGCAGGTTGGATAATTTATGGATTGCTAAAATGTTGTATATGTTCTGCTCCTGATTTGTGTGATTTACTGTTGTTTGGGAAGATAGCTGAGCGAAAGGTGGATTCAATTCAGAGAATTGATGTCAGAAAAAAAAATTTCTACTGATCTTTTCAGCCTTCTGCATGAATGGGAACATCCTGAGACATTCCTCTGTCCTGGGTCCAGGGACAAAGAAGGCCTTACTCATGGATGTGTCCATTCTGGGAAATTCTTTGCTTTCCTCCTATGACTTTTAGTCCTGAAAGACAAGTATTTTAGCCAGCAATTCATTTCCAGGCCATGAATTCTTCAAGTGACCAGCCTAGGAGACCTGAGGTCTTAGTCAACTGAGTTGACTGAATCTCTTTGTTGCCATTAGCATAGGAACAGTAAATTTTACCTGATTCTGTATGAGTCATGTGAGGGTTGAGTGATCTCTAGCCTTTCTTTACTGCGGAATTAAAAAATTTCCTGGGTATAAGAAGAGCTCAAGTACCATTATATGCATCATTTTTCATGTGAGAAAACAAGACCTCTCCTCAAGTCCTTTCCTATGCAAAGAAAATTATAAGCAGGTTGTTCTATTGCTGGCAGAAAGATAGGAACGCTAATATTGATCCAGCTTACATGTTTTGTCCTAAATTGTCTCATTCTGCTAAAGACTATTCCTGTAGCTGCAACAATTCACAAAAATTACTAAATGTTCTCCTTAGGCAGGTGTACCTTGCAGCAACTGGACTTAGAGGGAAAACTAGACAATCTCAAGTGAAACTAGTAACCCTTGATCTGCTGTGCTCAGGGATCAGTTGAATTTTTATTCTACAGAAGATCACTAGTCACTTCCAGGCTATTTGGTTATTTCATCCTCTTTTGACTCTGTTTTTCTCTGTTCAACAGTCTGTAACAATCTCAGGCGAAGTACAAGTTTGGTTTCTGGAAGATGGAACTTGCCTCAGCAAGCTAAACCTCGATATTGAGGTACACATAACCAGGAGCTTATATAGTGACTGATACTTAATTTTTTCTATGATATTTTTCAATTGATAGCATAATATGCCTCAGATTTGGATCAATAAAGTGGTGAAAGCTCAGTAATGTGTTTGAACAACCCATGAATGAGTCTTAAAAAATTTATTTCAGAATGTTTCCTTGAACTAATCATGTGTTTAACTTGGCCATAAAGCAGGGGAAGCATTTCAACCAAATGTCCTAGTGATGTGTCTTTAAGCACGAATTTGTAAATAACATCTAAATTCATATGATATTACTTTATTTTTTTTTTTATTTTTAATGAGTAATGGAAAAGTTTCAAGAGTATAAAAACAAAATGCCTTGGCTGATATGAAAAAGAGGTTTTAAGAATTGAATTGATAAAAGTATTTCAAACTCTTAATGCTTTGTCCTGATGTAAGATACGTTTAAACCCTGAAATCTGACATAGTAAGAAAAAAAATCCCTTTCTGTAACAGCTGTACACTTAACAGTGCACTAGCTATTTTATTTAGGTGAATCTTCTTTCACTTAAAATCTGGATAGTGGATATGATGGTGGGATTCTTTCTCCTGAAAAGAACAGAATTAGCTTTTGATGTGTAGCTACGGAGCATAAGTAACATTCCTATGATGTCTCTAAAATACTTTCTTTGTTAAAAAAAAAAAGGTTTTTAGATAAACCTCTTGGGGTTTCTGCTTGAAATCTTAGGAACTTTTAAATAGCAAAAGAAATTGCATACTAACACATAGCATAATTTATAAAAATATATGGGACTGTTAAGTGTCTTTTACTTTTCAACTAGGCAACTGCTATGGCTTGCTGTCCCTCCTCCAACAGTGTTGCTGTAGGGACCAAAAGAGGTCAAATCTATTTCCTTGATGTTACCAAAGCTGAAGCTCCACGAGTTGTTCACAGAATTTTTCTTTCCAGCTTTCCAGTGATGTCTTTGCAGTAAGTATGGAGTTACAAAGGTAGGAATATTGTCAATTTATTGCTTGAGTAATGGTATTAGTTGAAAATTGAAGTCTTTATTCAAAGAATAACAAATTAAAATATTTTAAAAGCTTCTATTTTTTTCTAACATCTTCTGAACTGCTTGCAAGAGGTGTAGTAGCAGGATTTATATGAGAGAAAAACAAGAAATGTGTATTTTAAGAAGGTTTAACTGAGCACTGAAGATACTGATGTATAAGATACTTTCCTGAAAGATCACCATATGCAGTAATTATGGACAACCCCACGTATCTAACTTTAGAGGGTTATTTCCACTGAATATAAATTCGAGGTTTTGTGAAGTTAAGTTTAAGCCTTTGGGAAATCTCTTCTTATATGTTGGATTTTTGTTACAATTGTTAATTATTCTCTTGTTTAAAATTTTGGACTTCAGTTGTGTTTATGCTCTCAATGAAGTCAGCAAGTTATGGAATTAAAATTATTTGACTCTTTCTTGACTGTATTGAACTGATTTCTATTTGGGTTTGCATTTTACCTAGTTATGATCAGAGTGGCCTGTTCCTCATTGCAAGAACTACAGAAGGACATGTCTTTATTCTAGATGCTCAGCCATCAAAATTATTCCAAGTTCTGGGGTATATAGGTAATGCATGTAACAGCATTATTTTTCTTTTCACTATTATCTGTAATTTAAGGATACTTGCTGATCAGACTAAGCCATTCTCCTTCATTCTACTTATTTTCTTGGAGGACTAAAAATATTCTTCCCACCTGTTTTGTCCAGGCCAGTCTTTTTTTGTTGTGGTTTTTTTTTTCTTTTCCTCTGTAATTTTAGATAGCAAATGTACCAATATTATCCTTCTTGCAGAGCATGTACGAGTCACAGGGAAAAGAATGGATTAGCTGACAAACTGATGAAAGCTCCAGCACAAAAGTAATAGTGGTGGCAAAGAACCAAAGACCTTTCTGGGAATTTAGACTAAAAAACTGTAGGTTGAGGTAGCTGTGTGCCATCTCCTGTTACAAATTTCCACCACAGACATCTTTAGCTTGGGACCTGCTGAAATGTCAGCTTTGCTTGTTGATAGTGAAGAATAAAATATGATGGAATTTTAACTCAGAAAAAAAAAATGTGAAATATGTAAATTTATTTTTCAAATAACTTTATTCTTACAGAACACATCTGGTTTTTATTTTTACAGTTCTCAACTGTGTTTATAGATCTTTAGCATAATTTTAGGTATAAAGGACATTATATTATAATGGGTTTAACAAACAGAATTATATCTCCTTAAATAATTTTCATAATTTTCCTCATCATGTTCTTGTCTGCCTGGCTTCTTAGAGGAGGATTTGTCTGTGCTTTATCTGGCAGTTATCAGCAGACAGCCTCAAAACTGCTACAGTTCAAGCTGGATATAAACTCTGATTTGAATGTTTAATGTAATAATAACCCTGTGGTGCTTAGGGATTCTCAGCAGCCAATGCCTCGAGTGTAGTTGTGTGCATGCAGCACTTCCTGAAACCAGGATGAGGTGGTTGGGCTGAGGTGTATTCTGAACAGGGATCTCGTTTTGTTACACTTTATATCTTAGTAAAAACCATGTTACCGTGCCTCAGTAACAATTTCCGTTGGTGTTCCTTACCTGCTTCAGTGTTGGCAGATGAAGTGCTCGATCTTTCTGTAGTTTCTGACTTTAAGAATGACTTAGTTGAAGTGATGGTCCTTCTTAATGTAGCAGAGGTCCAACGAGCAAGACTGGAAATTTTTTATCTCTCTTCAGCAATCACAACAGGTAAGAATTGAAATGAAAACTATGTGTTCTTTTTCTAAGGCAAAAAGCCTAGTGTCAGATTTTCTGGTTATTTAAGTTTGATTTTTAAAAGGCCTTCCAGCTTACAAACTTTTCAAAAAGTAGTTTCCAACAAAGTTAGTATTTTCTTTAAAAATTCACTAATGTTGGGCTGCTTCTTGTGCCTATTTTTAGACATATAAAATGGGGCTTGATTTTCAAACTTGCTGAAAATCTACAATGTTTGTATTAATTTCAGTCTTAATATCAGCTTTTTTGTCAGTCTTAATTTTAGGTGTCCCTTTAAAGTTCAAATTAAGGAACCGAAAAGAATAAAATGCCCTTTTGAAGAAGTGAATGTCAGTGTTTTAGCCTATACCACCCAGGCTGTTTGTTCCTCATGGCAGAGATGCCTAAAACAAGTTCTAGATGAAGGCAACGATGACATGAAGCTGCATGCAAACTAATTAGCACTGCTGATGTAATACTCAAGATACAGAGTAAATTAGTGCATGTGAATTGTCACACCACTGTGGAAAAACTGTTTCTAGTACTTCTTTAGAGCCACTAGAGCTATTGCTCTGCTTCACTTCAGCGTGCTTCATCAGCACAACACACGGAGTTAGTGTTAAACCTATCTGAATTCCCAATCTCTTCCCTGAAAACTCACATCATGCTCACTTCTTTCTGAGAATCATTTTCATAATTATGTGATAGGCAAAGCACCTGTATTAGTGGTAGTGGTGCCTCTTCCTCCCTCTTTCTTTTTTCAATCTTTCAGATAATGATAAGTGTGTGAATGACCAAGGAATGTTTAACGCTAGTGCCCTTAAAAAGAAGCAGTATGAGCTGGATTACCCTTTGAGCTCAGCAGTCAAATTGAAGGATAACATTGTGTATGGCTACTGTACCTGTGCACCTTTCATCTGTAAATACCATCTCTCCAAAGAGGTAATTCTCTTGAGTTGCTTTATTTTGGGTGGTGGTTAAATACCAGCAAACAAAGGATGTAAATGAAGTGAATATAGCAGAATATTATCTTAACGAAATCCTCTCCACTAAAAATACCTACTCCATCTATACTCATCAACTTTCGATCTTCTACCACCTGCTCAGAAACTTGGCAAAAGCAATCTCCTTGTTCTACTGTATTGGTTCTTAAAACTCGTACAGCTTGTAGGCACTTCACATGTGGCTTCTGTGCTGGAGCTGTGCATTTCTGCATCTGCTGAGTAGCCTGAATATCCAGCAAACCCAGCCCAGCCCAGTCCTGCCTCACAATAAAGCAGTGGAGGCTTCAGGAAGCCACCATCATTGCCTGCGGATGAACGGCAGCTCTCTGCATCTCAGGTCTCCCGCAGTTTAAGAGTCAAGTCAAGTAAAAAGGTGAATTCCGAAGGTCAGCATTCCTCCCTGACATGTCCCATCCTTTCTGAGCCAAGAAACTCCATCCCCAAACACACTGAATATAGACCTTTCTGAAGAGATGAGAAGCAAATCAGCAGCATAGCAATAGCACTGCTTCCTGAGCTCAGTAATCCAACAGCAGCTTAAATTGCAATGTGTGTGGTAACCCACAAAGCCCTTGTTAGTCTTCTCAAAATGGCAGAGAGATTTCCATCATTTGAAATGCTGCTAAAGTTTTGTTTGCTTGGCAGAATATGTTGCAAGATCCCCCAGTACTTTCATCAGAAAAGAGGATTCCTAGCAATCAGTTTGGATCAGGTTTTCTCTGTGTATCACCCAACAGCCAGTGGCTGGCAGCAGCAGCAAAAGATGGTGTTTTGTTTATCTACAATACTTCTACTATGGTAGGTGGGTGTCTGGGCACAGGCTTTGTTTGGTTTACAGAGACAAAGAGCTGTAAAAATTACTTTTTCTTCACTGTAAACTTTTCTTTACTTGAATATAAGATGTTCCCGAAAAGTTTATGTTGAACATGGACTGACATAGTATTAACGGGACAATTGTTTTTATAATGAATATGTATACATTCATACAAACTACTGACTTTCTTCTTCAGCAAATCTTAGAGGAGATAATTTTGCTGCTCTTCTTTATCTCCTGCAAAATCAATATGCTACAAACTAGCCACATCTATAATCAAACCTTTTAAACTTATAAATCCTAGTGTTTTATATACTTTGTATTGCCATTTTGGACTGACTTTTATCTAAAAATAAAGAAATAATTAAAATATTTTTAAAATTAAATATTAAAAGTAATTTACAGACATATTCCACTATAAAAACTGATTTGCTGATACTGCTTGTATGACTTTTCTAGGATATACTTGCTCAAAAGCATTGTCACTCATATCAAGGAGGAGGAATCAGATCCATGATATTTTCACTGGATGGCAATTTCATCCTCGTTAATGATGAAAATGATGGTGCTCTGGTGTGTCTGAAATGGAAGTATGTATAAAGAGGCAGACCAATGTTTTCAGTGTCAATTCCTGTATCCTGATAGACAAATTTCTGCATCCATTTGTGTTCCAGACTTCCTTTTTCTTGTCTCTAAGTAAGGAGAAGAATTGGATAGAAATAAACTCACTCCTCTCATCTTTAGAGGTGGTCTGGTCTTCCCAGCTCAGGAAAAGCCTTGCACTTTGGGTATGGTTGCAGCTCAAGATGTAGGAGTATCTTCTGAGAAGTTTCACCCACAGTGAAACTTATCACTCTCAAACCATCTGGAAGGGGCTCTCTGGGGATGAAAGGAATATAATCTCCTGAGATACTATTTTAACTCAGCAATAAGGAGATATCACATCTTTAATGGGAGTTCAACTGTGCCTATAGAGAGCTCCTAGCAGATGTCCAGAGTAAGAGACACTTGAAACAGCAGTTTTTCTCTGGTATAACAAATGTTCAGGTAGATGCATAGAGTAAAGATGACTCCATTGGAGCAATATTTCTAATCTGGGCAATCCGTCTTTCAGAATTTTTACTTGTGTGGAGACTTCACTTAATTGTGCAATTCTAGAACTTGAACAATAATGAACCATATGTAAAAATATTAACCAGGCATTTTAAACAACTTAGTAATTGTATTATAAGGAATATTTAATATGTTTAATATATTTATTTAATATATTTAATATGTCCTCCATAATACCCAAAGAATACATCAGTTCCCTTTTTGCTCTCTAGAAAGATAAAGAAAACTGAAGTTGAGGAAGCTGCTTTTTACTGGCAATCTCTTCTTGATATACTGAACAAGTCTACTTCAAATGAAAATGTTGTTTTAAAATCTATGGCAGAATGGCAGTTTGACCCAGGATCCACATCAAAATCACTTCCAGAAGAGAAATTTAAGGTGTTTTCTTTATTTTTATGGGGAAAAAATGTTTGATAATTATCATAAAATTGCACATAGTAGAAATTTTCCTCAAAACAAACACTGATCCTTATGTTAAAGTGGAATAATACCCCTGAGGATAGGCTGTATATGCTTAATTAGTAATTTGTGGAAGAGTACTATCAAAGAAATGAATTAATTTTGTGAAGATGACATTCACATCTTCAATGTCACTTGGTTTCCTCAGCCACAGAAAACTGTGAGAGTCTGTTTCTCCTCGTGAAGTTACTGTTGTTCCCAGTGTGATGTTACTGTGACACATTGTGTGTTACTAGCTGTATATTTTTCTGTTGAAATAAATTTTAAAAAATTATTACAGAGATTAGTACAGTCAGCCTGTTTGAGTCAAAAAGCTTTGCATAATGGCAAGGGTTTGCAGGATCAAATATAGAGACTGGTTAGGGAACAAAAATGTAACACTGTATTTGGTTCTGGTGGTGGTGCTTTTGAGTCCATTTTTTATTTCACTTCTGTCTCTCTCTCATTCTCCCTAAGTACCTGAGCTAGATGCTTCTATCCTTAATTTCAGCAGGCACCACTGAAATCTTCTAGTGTAGATACGGCAGAGGAAGACGGAAATGACATGACATGGATAGGTCAGAAAATACAGAAGGTACTTTCATAGAACAAGTATTAATCAAAGCCAAGTTTTCAAGAGTCATTAGTGATTTGGGGTGCTAAATTATATGCTGTAAAAGAATCTCTTTTCTAAAGCTTTGTCAGATTTGAACCTTTCTTTAAGGCATTGTGATCTAGACTTTTAGAAATCCTAGGTCAAGGTAATAAACACATCAGAGAAGATGCCCAGCACAATAAGAGCTCTAAACTCCAGCCTGAGAAATTGTCTATTTCTAGAAACTTTTAGAGACTTTTTTATTCTAAAGGTCAAAAAAGTAGCACAGATTATTACCAGAAATCAAGCAGGTGCTCTCTTCTTCCCAAGGGCCAGAATAACAAATACGACAGCACCAATAAATCAATACTCAACAAATGGGACACTACCTGCAAAACCCCTGAGGTTTATTTCAGATTACAGTTGAGGTGAATATGTTACATAACCAAAGTTTTTATAAGTAAGAGTGCAAAGATCAGGCTACAGGGAGAGATTTAGCACTTTGTGAGCTTAGAAAATGCGATGATAATTTTAGTATAGATTAAATTTTTTCCCAGAAATACAGATTTGTAGATTCTAGGGTATTCTTTCTGATATGAGCCAGTTTGTCCAACTTTTGAAATTCAATGATAGGACAAAGGCAAAATATCTTTGCTTTCTGGGTGATCTCAGGAGTGACTTTCCAAATTATGACACAGCCTCACAAGTGGCGCGAATCAAAGACATTACTGCCGGTGAAAGTGAAGTCTTCTCCATCACTCTCTCAGACATGTTTTCCTGTTTCTGCTTTGATTCTGGCACTCATTCTTTGGTGTCTTCTCGGATTTTTTGACAAATGTATGTGACTGTGAATACACAAGTACCACATGACTGTTATTGTCAGCTAGGGAGAGGTGATGAGAGGCAAAGGGTGACAGTGTGTCCTAGGTTGTTTTAGACTGCTCATTAATGACCTAAGAGACTAGTATGTAACTTTTAGAGGATGCAGTCCATCCAATGTCAGAATGATACACAAATTCCAGAGGTGTAGACTAATTCCAAAATTTTCCTGAAGAGATGAATTGTTAAGAGTGTAGGAGCAAAGAAAATATCACAGCTTCCAGAATGAGTAATAGATGTCAGTTTACTTGTGCCTTTAAATATTCCACTGAAAATGCTTAGGACAATGAAAAATAAAAGGATTAAAAAATCTGGCAATAGGTTTTATGCAGTTCCATGTGTCTGTAATCATTGCACTTGTAATTATTTCTTTCTTTAATATTTTCTTTCTTTCATGCTCTATTCTGTACAGTTTACAATGTGACCTGGTTGTCCAATGTTTTTTTCTCTTGTAGCAATCCTAAGAATCATCTTATTGATTTAGGATTATGTCTGTTTCAGTTATTAATACCTTTGGAGTTTTACTTTTTGTACAAATAATGTTCCTTTAGATTATTTCAATATTTTTTTCTCTTGTATCTTTTTGTATTTCATCTACACATTTCTTATATGTCAGGTCATTAGAGAAGAGACTCAGAGGTTTGCTAACCAGAAGCAAGAGCTGCAAATGGAAATTAAAAAGCTGCGTGAAACTGTGAGTTACTTCCAAGGGTAATGGCTCAACTTCCCAGTTTTGTTTACAAGGGCACTTTCCTTTATGGCTGCCAGCTGTACTTCTCAGTTACATTTTTGTCATAAACTATGAGCTGACAGGTAATAGAGAGAAGTGCTTCTTCAGGGACTATGGGCTGAAACTGCCTGTCTGGTTCTCAGTTTCCTTTGCTCCAAATAAATATTTTGTGCCACCCTTATACACTGAGTAATCTGTCCCCTCAGCAGGCTGGTTTCTGCCTCCCTAACAACCTCCCATGAGAGAAAATACTGCCCTCTCCTCTTTCTTCTGTTTTTTTCCTTGAAAACTCCAATCTGCAAGAGCAGAGGACCATGTCCAGATAGATTTTGATTATCTCCAGGAATGGAGATTCTATGACCTCTCTGGACAACCCATTTAAGCAGTCAGTCACCTTCACAGTAAAAAAGTGTTTCCTGATGTTTGTGCAGAATCTCTCATGTTTCCATTTGTGCCCATTGCCTCTGGTCCTGTCACTGGGCACCACTGAAAAGAGCCTGGCTCCACCCTCTTAGCACCTCCCTTTTGCTATTTATCTACATTGATTAGATTCTCCCCAAGCCATTTCCTTTTTTTGGGCTGAACAGTCCCAGTTCTCTCAGCCTTTTCTCATATGAGATGTGCTCCAGTCCCATATCCCGTTGGACTCTCTCCAGCATGTCCATGCCTCTCACCTCTCTCACCCTGCTAGCAGCACTCAGTACAGCCCAGGGTACTGAGAGACTTCTTTGCCACAAAGGCACATGGCTGGCTTGTGGTCATCTAATTTTCTTCAAAGTTGTTTTCCAGTTGCCCACCACCCAGCATGTCCTGGTGCATGGCACTGCTCCTACCCAGGTGCAGGATTTTGCATTGCCCTTTGCTGAACTACATGAGATAAATAATGATCTAATAAAGTGATAACACGTTAATAAAGTTCTCAAATCAAAGAACAAAGAAATGTGTGCTACAGGTTCTTAGAAAGTATACACAACTTCACATATAACATTCAAATCAACTTTAAGAAAGATTAAATATACTCACATAGTGCTGTTTATCACTAAGTACAGGCAGCACACTCTACCAATTGCCATGAAGCAGTTAAAAGTGAAAGTAATTAAAATAATTTTCTCTGATAACAAGTTCTGTAGTGTTAAAAGTAGTGTTTCTTCTATTCACATTCAAATTACTTTTTACTCCTTATGCTTATTTTTTAAAAAACAGATTCAGAAGATGATGCATGAAAATGAGCAGCTGCCAGACATCGAGAAACTGGAGCACCAGGAGTTCAACCTGGATATGGAAGAACAGGAAAGACTGCAAGCAGAGGCTGAACAAGAAGTGGCCAGGGTATGATAGAGTAAGGGGGAACATTTTAAAACCATCAGTGGAAAGGAGAAAAATGACTGAAGTACAGAGGATTGTCTCAAAGTTGCTGTTCACTGCTGAGAAGCAGGAAAACCGGAAAGTATTTAAAGTCACTTTTTGAAGCAGGTGAAAGTGCTGACGCAGACATTGCAAACTGGAACATGATCTATGCCAGAAACTATAAATTTGAGACTGTGGCCTTGGGCACGTTGCTTAAGTTCTAGAATGCTTCTTTTCACATATAAAATTATGCCTTTCAGTACTATGCAATATAGTTTTTGGAGAAGATAGCTGTGATTGTCTAGGATGATTAAATATTGGTAATTCATTTCATCTGTTAGTTTTCTTTCAATAACTCTACACAAATTGTCCATATCTTGTTATTTTGAACCACATCTTGTTATTTTCTTTTCTGTATCTTGAAAGGCGAGGAAGGAGATTGAGATGGAGAATTTAGCCAACTGCTATTTGCAGGATTTCATCAAATATGAGTGCTGGGACACTATGTGTGTCAAAGGACGTGCAGTTAAGGTAACCTCTGCTTTCTAACTCATTTTCAGCAGGATTTATTCCTTAAGGTACAGAGATAAAGTAACATATTTCTGATTTGCTTATGGCGTGGGGCAAACTTTACTTCTTCCTGGGGCTCATGCAAATCTTTCATTCTGCTCATTTTGTCTGAGACTGGTGGATTTTAACTTCCAAGCTGGAAAAGATAAGCAAATAAGCAACTCTCTAATTTCTTAATCTCAGACAATGTATTTACACAGTATTGCTAAAAGGAGAGGTAAATCCTATTTTTCTGTGTGCAGTCCGTATGACTTCTGCTACACAGAACATAAAGGCAAAATTTAACCCTGATTTTTCCTATTTTAAATAGAGGGAGATGAGTCAAAATGATGATACTGGATTATCTCAAGGGTGGGGAAAGACCAAGTCATTTTACAAAAAATCTAGTTTTGGTTTAATTCTGTGAATAAAGAGGTCATATCCATAGATAATTTGGAAAAAAAATCTATTTTTACTATGTTGTCTGTATTAATTTTAGTCCTGATTTTAAGAAGTCTTAGTAACTGTTTAGCATTCAGGTATTGAGCAAATAAACTAATAAAGGCATTCTGAAGAACTTTTTACTTTGGGTTTTTGGTTTTTTAAATTTGAGCAGTGCTTCCATATGGATTGTGAAGTGAAGAATTATCCTCTGGAGGAACGCAGTAAAGAAGAGCTGGAAACTTTGGAGAAAGTTCTCCGGTTAAAGGATACTGAGACAGCTGATCTTAAGGTACAGCCTGTTTGAAGTACTGCATAAAGGCATTTCAAATCAAGATGTTCTGAGATGGCATCTTAACAGTTCTTTGTCTAGTTACATTCCTAAGGTCCATTTTCTTGCTGTAGAAATTGTCAAGGAATTTTAAAAATATCAATAAAGATGAAACACTGTGGTTTTACACAGAACAAAATTATTAGTCTTAAATAATCATAGAGTAGCTGAGGTTAGAAAAGCCCTTTGGAAGTTACCTAGTCCAACACTCCTAGAGCAATTTACTCAGAGCCATGTCCAGTCAGGTTTGAAATATCTCCACGGATGAACATTTCCATAACCTCTATGGGCTACCTCTTCCTGTGTTTGACCGCTCTCACAGTAAAAAGGTTCCCATGTTGTTTGTCAACCCTTTCAGGAAAAACAATCTCCCAAGCCTTCTGCTTCTTCATGCCAAACAATTCAAGTTCTCTCTGCCTGTCCTTGCATGTTAGATATTTCAAATCCTTAATTGTATTAGTAGCTTATCACTTGGCTTGCTTCAGTATGCCCATGTGTTGTACTGGAGAACGTACAAATGGACCCAATATTCCAGATATGATCATTTCAACTTGTATTATTTTGATCATTGAACTTAATGGAAGAATATGGTAGCCTTTAGAATTTTTTCATACATTTGTACACAGTCCAGTGGAACATCTACCACAGTGATCATGTTTGTGAAATGCAGGTTCAGAAGGAAGATATTGAGACTGAGTCTGAGACTGTATTATCTGAGGAAGAAGGAGAGAAGGAAGCAAAAGCTATGGCTGATGATGGTGAATCTTTCTGCCTGATTGGAAGTCTGAGCTCTCAGTATGGTGGAGACACATCTATCCTATATCACCAATGTGACTTGCACAACAAGGAGCAGAGAGTCAATCAGATAGTATTATTGAAGGTGACATCTGAAATTTCTCTTACTGCAGGGACACTCTCATATCTGTTTGTTTTCACAGCAGTCACAGCAACTGGTAGATTTGTTCACTAAATAATGGAGAACTGCACAGGTCACAGAGTAATTGAGACAAAAGCTGACAAATGCTCGTAGTGCGGTAGAGCACCATGTGGATTTGCCACCTTGGGGTTGGAAAAACAATATTTTTATGAAATTGGTTGCCCAATTTGAGGGTATCTGTGTTTGCCCACGGGTGCTTCAGTTTGAGTTTTCATAGCCAAAGATAGCTTGCATGTCTCAGCGTGCCCTGTGACAATCTGACCTCTTTCCCTGTTACCTCCTTCCCTGTTATTTGCTGCTGAATGAAAGATCAGCTGGATCCTCACACCATTTTCTTACCCTACAGTCTTATCAACCTTTTATTTGAAGACCTTAATGTTTCTGTTATTTAGTATCAGACTCTCTTACTTTTCTTACCCTGGCCAGTTTATTAAGTTGTAAACATGCTACAGAATAGGTTTCTTAGGAAGATGACCTACAAGTGGTTAAATTAGTATAAGGCACTGCCTTCTCAGAGCTCTCTATGGCTGTAATGGTAGCAGAGCACAATGGTTAACCATTGTTATACCTAAAATCTAATAGATGCACTAGTGTTTAAAGCAGAAGGTAAAGAAACACAAGGAACACTTTTCGCTGTATCTTGGCTATAACAAGATATTTTTACTGTATGGCTTTAAAGACTCATATTGTATAACAATGTGTAGATATATCTTCAGTGCTCTTGGCCAAGGCAGTGAGCTTCCTGAGGGCTAGATGGTTGTCTAGACAATTAAGCACAGCCTTTTTCCTTCCAGCAACATGGTGCCTTATCTGCCATCTACATGCCTGACTACATCCTAACTTATTATTACAATATAAATCAATGAAATAATCATCAGATACAAATATTTATTGTAATACAAATTCCAAACAGACAAGCATCTTAAAATATGAAGTTTAATGATAGAACTGAAATCCTTTTCATGGCGCATTTTAGTAAATTGACACAGTAAGAGAGGCACATGGTTTCCTCTCTTAATGTTCTGATTTTTTTTGTTGAGATCAATTATTTATACTAAGAAAAGAATTTATCCCCTAAGAATATGTACTTTTAAAAATCATTATAAGGTATCAAGTGTTTTAAAAAAACAGTTTCCAATGTTTGTTTGTTTAATGGGCACATTTTACTTACATATGTCAGAGAAATTACATGAAAGCATATTGAATCTGCAGGTTGCATCAGGAAAGTATGTCCTTTGCTCCGCCTCCCTACAGCTGGGATTTACAATCTCTGGATTTACAGGTCACAAGTTTTTTTCCCTGAACCACTTTCTTCTTCCAGCTGAAGAGGGCAAAAAAACAGCAAATAGAGGGCAGCCTATTTTTTTATCTAGCAGCAGTATGTTTCTTTCAGAATCCCTGTCAAATGGCGAATATGTAGAAAATTATTAAAAATTTCAAGGAAAAAAAAATATAATTTTCCCAACTCTGTTTAACAAAGCCTGAGCTCTGCCCTTATGATTTTCACAAAAGGGCTTTACCAGTTTATCTCCCTGTCACACGTACAAATACACACATTTATGATTCTGTTGGCTTGTGGAATAGTATATAAACAGGGATGGATGTGACCTGTGCTGTATTGCTGCTTCCTTTTTTGGTGTTTCAGGACATCATTTACAAAGTGAAAACTGCTTTTAATAAGGAATTTGACATCGTTGAACAACAAAAGGAGCAGGAGATAGCACGAGTGAAGGAAAGAAACCTGAGGATCCGAGAAATCTTGGAACAACTTGACCTCCAAGTGGAAGTGTGGGAGCCAGCTCTTACAGATGATGAGATGCCAGAGCGAGCACTCACTGTTCAAGATTCAGAGGTGTCTGAAAAACACATCTTTCTATTTCACCCCCTCAATTACAGTTCTCTAATTCTTCTCATTTCCAGACATTGTGTCAGTACTGAAAAACCCTTAAAACAGATGTCTGTGTACTTAAGGTCATCTTTTTGGCTCATTTCCTTCCCTTTTCTTTTTAGGGAGAAAACTCTTAATAAGTCAATCTGAAATTAATTAAATATATGTAAACTTAATTTATTGCTGTTAAAAGTTTATAAACACCCATAAATTAGGTCAGAAAAGGCATGCATAAAAAACAATATCAACAAAAAGGATGGTATAGTTTGTAATTTTAGGATATTTAAATATAGTTTTTGGATCTGTTCAAAAGGAGAATTTTCATCTTGTGGAATATTATCATAGAGCAGAGATAGAAAAAGCATTAAGAATTAGTATTACACCATTGTCATGGTTTAACCCCTGCTAGCAATTAAGCACCACACAGCTGCTTACTCACTTCCCAACCCACCAGACTGGGGAAGAGAATTGAAAGGGTAAAAGTGAGAAAACTCATAGGTTGGAATTAGAGTAGTTTAATAATTTAAATAAAATATAATAATAATAATAACAATAATAATGAAATTTGTAATAATAAATGTAATTAAGTCATCATAATAAATGTAATTAAAAGGAAAATAACAAAAAGAGAAAGACAGAAAACCCAGGAAAAACAACTGATGCAGATGAAAAACAATTGCTCCCCACCAACACACTGATGCCAGGGATGTACTGTACCAGCTACTCGGAAGTAAATTACCTCTATCCCAGCCAAAACCAGGACCACCATATTTCCGAAGGTTCTCAGTCCACATGTGATCAAATTTGAAGAAAAGAACCCTGATACAAACCTCATTTTCTTCCTTCAGATTAAAGCTGAGAAATACTTGACTCAAGAGGAGAAAGAGAAAGCAGAAATGCTGGCTAAGCTTGAAATGGAAAAACGCCTTGCAGCTACGGTAATTAAAGTAGTGTCCTCTTACTGAATAGGCCTTTGTCTCTGGTTAGGCTTATTTAATTAATGCCACACTGGAATATTCATTAACGTAGCATGGGAAAATAAATTTGAAATGGCAGGTAATGATAATGATGATGTGTGCCTTTTCCCTCTTGTTATTATTTACAGTCAGAACTACATAGACCAGCTGGGGGAAGAAAAGACAGAGTGTTAGGCTCACAGTTTTTAAAAGGGGCTTAGTGGCAATTTAAAATACCATATCAGATGGCTGGAGACCAGGTACATTTCCAAACTCATGCAACTGCTCAATCAAGAGCTTGTATTTGATATGTGTTTGTTGACTGAGCAGTCTCTGTTCTTCAGGGATCAGACTAGAAGATCATAAAATGCATCTGTGAGAAACCTAAGTTTTCTGGCCCCTAAACTGGTGCACAATAAGACAATGACACTACAACTTCCTTTATCAAAGCTTGCCAACTGGAGTAGTCTCTGCCTACATGTTCTTCACAAAACTGCCAGAATGGCAGTTTTAGTAGGTTATATGGTACGTGAACATCTGTCCACCAGAAGAAACTGTGAGACTTTTGGCATATTTCACACACATCCCCAAAGAGCATTATTGCATTATTATTTGACAAGGTGGTATTAGGTCATAGGTTGGACTCGATGATCTCAGAGGACTTTTCCAACCTAGTTGATTCTGTGACTCTGTGATCAACTAGTGACACGCTGAATTATCATAGTGGGGATCTAGAGGTGAACACCGTGATCGTCCCCACAACTTGCAATTACTACATTTCCTTTTGTACCTGAGAATATTTCTTTGTGGCCATTGCCAGGATGATGACAGACTGCGTGCTCTTGATGACATGATGGGTGGAGTGCTGGAAGTCAGAAAGGAAGACATCCTGAAAATGGTGAGATGTGTTTGTGTCATGTGGTTTAGTAGCTTGTGGGTTCTTACGGTAATGCAAAATTCAACTAGCAACTATTTTCAACCTAAGTGACAGAAGAAAGCTGGAGAATTGTAGAATTGCATTATGACTAGGTAGGCTTCATAAGAGACTGTACATTGGATTCAAAGGAGACCACAAGATTCTACTGCCTGTATATGATTTACCCATCAACACCTGTCCCTATCACAGTGGAATACTGTAGGAACATAATCTACTATTAGCATTACAACAGCTCTGTTCCTAGGGGAAGGGTCTGTTATCCATGTCTTTGATCTTGCAGAAAAACGATGTGTTCCATTTAACTCAGGAAATACAGATAGTACAGTAGTAGAGGAAGAAAAGAAGGGTTGCAGAAAAAGGCTGGGGCAGACCCAAGCACTACCCCTGGAACTGCTCTGTTTTGGAAAATTAGGACTCCACTTAGAAGTCAGCATGCAGTTAGACTGGGGGTTCTGAAACAGAAAATGTGATATATCTTGTATGGACAGTAGTATATTTGAGTACAAAATACTTGTATTTTACAAAATTCAGTAGTGAATACCTGTAAGCAAGTAAGTGAGAACAGCACAATATATATACAGCAAAACTACTGGTGCAAGTGACAGACCCGAGCAGCAGAATATATATGTTACTTGGACTTAAGGCTTGTACCTTACTAAGAAATACCTTTAATTAAATTTGATGCATTCTATAGTTCGTTAGTGCGCTGACATAGACTTAATATTGCCTTTTAAGTATATTTTTCTTTAACACTTCCAGGATATTCCTCCACCTCCTTTTATATCCAAGCCTGAAGATCTTTGGAATGATGAAGAAAAGAAATTATTTGGAGAATATGAGAAAAAAGTCAAGGAACTGAATGAAGAAAAAGAAGAGTATAAACAAGTAAATTAAAATGAGGAAAGGAGTGGTTTTGTTCACAGTACTCATGAGCAAAGCTTCTGATCTTTCTCAGGAGCAAGTTCTAAAAATGAATACTAACAAATAGGATAAATGAAGAACAAATGAAGATCAAAGATCATGTGGCATATTAAATGAATCCTAGCTTAGACAGTAGAATAAGTCAATCTCCACTTATACCAATTAATATTAAAATTTGGGGTATCTGAAAAAGGTAACTTTCCTTCACAAATGGAATATTTGAATTCCTAAAATGTGTTTTTCAGGTTCCATTCCCAGAGTTGCTGATGCCCTACACAACTAATACAATTATATTTACTGCTCAAAGTGATATTTGAACAACATAACTTGGTAGCCTGGCACTCTCTTCCCAAACAAATAATTTCTGGAGCCTTTTAGCTGAAGCATATAGTTCCTTATTGTGGATCCTCCAGCATTCAGATATATATATGTAGATATAAATATAGATATATCAGAGATTTTTTTGTTCCTCCAGATGTCATTTTGTTGTTCTTGTCCTTCCCTTCCCAGATACTGGAAAATGAATGGAAAAAACTTGAAGCTTCCATCCAGGAAACAACACGAAATTTTGATGAGACTGTCTGTAAACTCTCTGAAAGGAAAGTGAAATCAGAGATGGTCATCTACCAGGTATTGCAAAAAATATTAATTTTTCATCTCTGCTTCTGTGCAGCAGGAATGTTAAACATTTTTATTACAATAATTTCACAGGAAGAACTCAAAATAGTCAATCTTGCTTGTGCTTTACTGTTGGATGAAGAGCTGGACACTAGAGAAGCTGGACTTCATAATTGCCTTACAAAAAAGAAGAAAGAAAAAGTAAGTTATCATTTAGAATGCTGTTCTTAGGAGAAGTATAATATTGACAGTACAGTTGCTTGTCAAGTCTGCTGTTTCCAAATCAAAATCTTGCCATAAAGGACTTTCTGACAATTTATAGGGTCGCTGATTTTTTTTTCTACTTGTACAGGTGACATACATTATAAGCAGATCTGGCTTTTTCAATAAATACTCAGCTTGGTTCATATGGAGTTCTTTGGAAAACTCCATGCATTCAGAAGGACATGGTGCTATTTGCTTGCTATTTACAATATTTTTTTAGTGTCCAGTATCAAGCTGGAAGTACCAATTAGGATGTATTTATGATAGGAAGATGCACAAAACCATGTGTAATGCCGTCGCATTTTTCACTGAGGTGTCCAATGCCTGCCAAGGCCTCTCTGAGTTGTATTTGCCAGTGTGTCTGCATAAACAGAAGTGGCATCTGAGTATTTGACCATGGAAGCAGAACATAGAATGGAGTACAAAGTGTTTATAGTTTTATCAACAAGTTTAATCTCCTGAAGAGTTTACCCACCCCTTCCAAATCATATAGAAGTCAACAAAAGACTGGAGAGCACAAGTAGCAGGTCTGAGTTTCAATACAAGTGCTTTCTGTGGTAGCCTGCAGGTTGGTTCTGGCTCTTGGGACATTTTTATCCCATTTGCCTACTTTGTCTTCATGGAGCTGTTCATGAGCCCACAGCTAACACACTGATGCCTCCCCATGTCAGATCTCCTACTGAACCTGCCCAGAGCACTGTGCTTGGAGCTGCAGGTGGCCATTTGCCTGGGAGCTACAGGGAGGGATTTCAAAGCAGGCATTTAGCCCCTACCACTGAATAGGCTGACCTAGTTTTAAAATTATCCAAGCCAAGTCTATGCTAGCTTACATTTTTCAAAAGACATCCTTTTTTTTAATTTCCTAAATGGTTCCATTGATATATCTTTTGGTCCCTGCAAACTGTCAAATACAAACAACAAAATGGTCTCCCCAGTAGAGTATTAGCATTTAACAGCCTCAATAAAACAGATGACCTTAGTCCTGACACAGAGCAGAACTGTGCCATGACAATGGGGAAATAGCATTCTAAAATTCAGAACTCTCCACTGAACAACACTGGAGATTTTTTGACTGGTCTTACCTGGGATGACATGAAAGGAAAAGGAAATCTTTGTGGCAAGTGAAAAAAAAGTATCAACATATGTCTTTACATTCAGTGTTTAAAAACACTTGTAAGCATTTCTAACACAAATTTCTCACATTCTTAAGCAGCGGGCTAGTTTAATTTCACACCTGATCATCTTTTAGCAGTGTCTATACATGACTCCTCAAGAAGGCACTGTGTTGTTAGTAAAAATAGCTCACAAGATTTTCTCTAGAAATAAGAAAGTGTCAGTTTCATTGCTGTATATGGATAGGCATTCAGTGCTTCTGCTGGCTGAGTTTCATTCCTGAAATCTTCTGGTTTTGCTATAGGTCAAGAAGGCAAAAACAATCCTGACTGCAAAAAATAAAGTTGATGCTTACACAGGCACCTACAAAGATGCAGTAGATGAAGAGAAGGTGAGACTCTTGAGAAACACGAGGAGGTACAGAAGTTAAAAGTTAATGTTGTGTCTCAATAATAAGAACAACATACTTCTCTCTAAGAAAGAGTTCTGGTCAGATTGCTGATTATTAAAGTTAATAATGCTGAAATAAAGCAGTAGAGAACAGTGCGTGCACAGAATAATGTATGGAATAGTCCAGATTCCCACGATGCTTGGGAGTGCTTGGAAGAGCACCACATTCTGTATTTCTAAGATATGGGCAGGTTGATGCTTTTTTTAAAAAATAATATTGTAGTAACAATAAAGCTTTCTTCCACTTCTCCCCCCCAGAATCTGGAACGTCGTTTTCAAAAGCAGTTTGCTGATATATCTGACGATATCCTTGATGAACTTTTCCAACTTTACACGCATCGACCAAAGTAAGATCTCCTCTGATTCTATTGTTTAAACACTAATATTTCTTGTGAGCCAAGAATACAATTTTTTTCAATAGTTTAAATTATTTTTCCTGCTTTTTATTGGATAGTTAAAAATGGTTGATTTCCCATCGCACTAACAATTGCTATGTTGAGTATTTACATTTCCTTATTCACTCTACAAAATCTATTTTCAATGCAATCTAAATAATCATCAGGTCCCAAGACCATATATTCTTATTTTGTGTAACATAAAGTCTTACCTATTTGCTTTTTGCAAGAGATTGAGAGTATGAAACATTCTTTGTTGTTTGTGACCTTCATTTATGCAAGAGAAAATAAAAAGTAAATCCTGTCTGTGCTCTGTGTGTGTGCACTAGGAACCCAAGGACGGAAATGCTTCTTGACACGGCCAACCCATATGGGAACTGTTCAGGCTCTGAGGATTACAAAGGTGCACTTACCCTTTTAATGAAAGCCATGGATGAACTGGATAGTCCTGAGCACATGCCTGAAGGCTTAGACCAGTCTATATGGAAAAATTTTTGCCTAGCTAGACGAAATAAAATGGAGAGTGAGGAGCTGGTATGTAAAATTCTTTATTTTGTCAGTATACTTCTTGATATTTTTGATTCTTAAATTTCAGTGGAGTTCTCATGTAGGGTCAAGCTAGTGATGAAATAACAATGCAGAATATATAAACTCCATTTGACTTTGCAAGTTTCTTCTGGCCACATTCAATTCAGAATAACGGGGAAACCTGTTCTCTAGTTTTAGCTGTAGTTGTTCTTCAGAGGAAAAATCAGCATATTAATATGGCCAGATTTCATCAGAATAATTGTGACTCTGATTTTGTTTCATTGCAAATAAAAAGATAATTTTCCATTTCTCTATTCATACCAAAAAAATGATAAGGTATTTGATTCCCATCATCTGTTGGAGTCATTCTCTCCCATTAGCATTCTACATTTACACCAATGCATTCTCATATTTTTTCTAGAATATGAAGAGCAATTCTTAACACAGGGTGTTTCTGGAAATTTCTACCAATCTATTTGTTCAGTATAAAAGCATGAAGGTGTAAATCTGAATTATCCAGAGAAAGAGATATGTGAAATTTGACCAAAAGAGAAGGAAATATGATTTCCCTTCATGGGAATAAACTATGCATATAAGATCAACTAATTTTCTGAGCAGAGTGAAAGGATTGTAACCTCTATGTCTCATTCTGGGATTTTCAAAATACCAGGCTGCATATTTATATATACTTAAATTTCCTAAAGAACTTGTATTCTCTGTTCTTGAAGAGGCTTGTCCTGACATACTGACAAAGCTGAAAAAGTTCAGACTGTCACAATATCTCTTGCTTAGGTGAAATGGAAGGCCCTCAGACTGGCAGAGATGCAGGCCTTTTTCCAGAGAAGAGTGGATGAAAATGAGAAGATGAAGTCACAAATAGAGAACATTTTCAAGGAACTCACATGGTAATTTTGTATCTTTTCTTAAGTTCAGCTACATTTTAATGCTCCACCAACACAGAACGGAAAGTTACAAACAGAATTACACATTTGTGTTCTTAACACTCTTTTATCTGGATTTCATTGCTGCCTGGACCTGCAATATTCCATTTTTCATGTACATAACATAATTTCCACATTTATTGTCATTCAAGAACAAACGCCAGAATAAATTATACAAGAAAAGCGGTTCTGGCTGGAAGTCTCTTCTGTTTTCTTTTCAATTGCTGTTAAGATTTATTTTCAGTAACAGCACTTTCTCTCAGAACATCTGCTGGAGTATGGTAAACTGAATCCAGTGGTTGAAAACTTCGTGTATATATATACTAGAATTTGCATGTTTTGTAGTTACTTTGGGAGCAATCAGAAGACAGGCTGTCAAGGACTAACCCCTATATGAACATACCGCTTACCAGTAATTAATATAAATATTTATATAGTCCTGTTGAAATCACTAAACACAGTTTTGTCTTCTGCCATTTTAGGCTGCAGGAGAAAAAGATGAAACTTCAGCAGAATTTGACTGTCCAGTTTGTGCTAAAACAAGGACAAGTGGAATTGGAACGTACTGAGATCCCAGACTATTCTGATGCTATTCTCATTAAAAAGAGTGTTGTTGAAGAATTGAATTCCTCTATCTCGGTAATTATCTGAAGGAAATTTAAGCTTTTCAAACCAATGCATTGTCCTTCAGGGGCTCTGCTTTTTCTCCAGTTTGATGTCTACTTTCAGTTCATTACAACTCACCAGCAGGCTCCATTGTAATCTAGAAGCTATTAAGAATTCTCTAACGTCTCTTATCATGATGTAAAGATTGCAATGCAAACTGCTTTCTTGATGTTTGGTCGATACACTTGAAACCAATGCAATGGCAACAGTTTCTGGACACACCATCACTTACACATATATTGTAAATAGAAACTGCTAATATCCTGGGTACCAGTCCGAAAATTCACTCAAGGCAAACTTATAGTTGTGTTAAGAAGCATTTGAACAGTAGGTTACATTAAGATTTAAAAAATTAATACCTTTTTTTAATGTAATTTAAATGATATTTAAAACAGTCTTTCACACCCTTTTTTAGACATTCCTTTTTTAGACATGCTAGCTGTTCAAAAATTGCCTTTTACTGCTCCTGCACAAACCCTTCAGTAACAACAGCAAAATCCCTATATTATGTAGACCTAAAATGCCTTCCCATTCTCATATAAGATAGAATGATGGAAATGGAAAGATGGAGAGAGAGGTTAGTTGTCGTTTTCTTTATCTACTTCTATGATCCAAAGCTCTGACACAGAGCATAAAAGGGAACAGATTTCCATGAAAGATAACCATCTGGAGCAAAGTCTGGAAAGAGACTGCAGTATAGCATGTTTAACTGACTAAAATTATAACTTTGGAAGCTTGCCCATCTTGTTGCAAGCAATTATTCTGTAATCTGTAAAATGTGTTAATTAAGATTGATCTACTTTTTCAGACTCAAGGAGAAAAAAAAATTGCTGCTATAATAGAATTCAAAGACTTCTCTAGAGGGATACGTCGGCTGGAATGGGAGCACAAGAAAATGAAAATGCAGATAGAAGATCTGAAAGAGAAGGCTCGGGACATTGTAATACTACCTATTTCAAAAGATTGCCAGCTAGTGAGTTGCTTTCTCTAATTTATATTTTGACTGCAGAAAATTATGCTGCCTGAACTGGTAAGAAAGATCATTTATATCTCTCTTACTACAACAGAGAAATGTGATGCCTAATAGGTCAACAATTCACCTTTCAAATGAAAGCTTTACTCATCAGTGATTAAATTCTTTGGGATGTTCAGGTGTAAATTAAGGCAAAATTAGCCTTAACTGTTAGTGTTTCAAAATTGGCAAGAGTAAGGATTTAGGATTTTGCAGCCACAAGGCACAGATGTTTTAAAATCGAGCAGCATCCTTTTTAAATGAAAGGTCTGAGGTGCCCCCATCTGGTATCGCACAGAAATAGCGTAACTTTTGCTCAGTAAACAGAGATCGAGCATTCCTACAGGAGCCTCACTGAGTCCCACCCACCCACTGCCATTCGCTGGCCCAGCAGCAGAACCGCAGGGAATTGTTTGCCATCCCTGGCAGGCAAGAGGGAGCAGCCGGCCAGCAGGGCAGCACCCATACAGCTTTGAGCAAGCCCAGCTGGCAGGCCAGGAAACGTGGGTAAAGGTTGTGGGAGAGAGCCAAGGATACCACTGGGAGAAGGGAGGAAGAAGAAAGGTTGTAGGGAAAGCCTGAGGGTATTGCAGTATGGAACATAGAGGACTGCAGGGAAATCTGAGGGTCTTGAAGCGATGCGGTGAGGGGCATAAAGGTTTGAAGTAAGGGATGTTGGAGGATGAGAAGGCTGGAGATATTGCAGTGGGGAGAGCTATAAAACACAGAGAAAAAGAAGTGTTGGACAGCAGGTAAGGATATTGTAATTCAATCAGAAGATTAAAAGAAAGTCCAAACCATGTTTTGCTCAGTCTTCATTTGTTTTGCTGCTCTCCACAGTGCTGGTTCTGAGTCACACTCAAGGGACTTCCACAACTAGCACAATAGAACAGCTTTCCAAAGACGTGATGTGACAACACACTGAAAAGTTGTTGTGGCAAATTTATCACCAGTGTTGCTGTTAGCTCATTTAAACTGATGAGCAGAACTATTGCCCTTCACAGAGAGTTAAATTGTCCATAGCAAAGGCATTTACCAGTTTAACCAGAATTTGAATGCTCTGAGAGGCTTGACTTTGCTTCACTTTTGAGTAGAAATATGGGGTTAGTGGGAAAGACAAGGCAACAGAGACCCCAACAATAGGAACAGAAAGAAAGATGTCTGAGATAAATGTGTGTAGGCAAGGACTCGAGAACATCTGGAGTGAGACTGTTAATGAAGGAGTGAAAGAAGTTTAGTGCTGTAGGCAAAGGAGCCTGCTGGGTCTTTCCTATTTCCCCTTCCCTAACCAAAATAGTCCACAGAATTCTGCCTGTCACTCTAGTAGAACAGTACCTAGGAAGGATGAATCTACAAATGCAGAAACCTGCCTACTGCCCATTATAGGTCCATAAAACATTATGGAGTTTACCATTTGTCATTTGATAAAGAGGTATTTTTTAGTAGCAGTGTGCTCGAGGAAAAAAAACACAATAAGTCTCTGAAATATCAATTACTATGCAGATAGAACAATAAAACAAGTAAGAATTACTAGGAAGCTGAGAGACAGAAAATAATCCTTTTCCTCTCTAATCTAAAGACATACTGTATATCACTTTGGCCTCCAGCTGTATAAGCTTAGATTGCATTATAAGCAAAAGTATAGCTTGGGGTTTCTGACAATCTAAACAAATTTGTTCGGTCTTTGTTTCCATTAGCACTTGACAGATAACATTCTTTTTAACAGCTGCACAGTCTAGTATTCACAGAGTGTCCAAGAATATCTTTACGATGTCCATTTATGATCATTAATAAGCCTTTCCAATTCTAGGATTTTTGCATTTCACACAGTATGTTTGCCTTTATAGAAGTGTGGAATTGTTGAGAAGTAACTGGCATAATAAGATCATTTCTTTCTGGTTTTACTTCTTCAGTTCCTAACTGTGATGAACTACGACAGCCACATCGCCCAGCACATTGTAGGGATGGAGGAGACTCTTCGTGTCATGGATAAGGTAAATCCTAAGGGAACCACCACATTTGAGAGACACATCCTTAGTTTAAGTGCAACTCCTTGCCTTCATTAGCAAGAGGTGTTTGTAAAGAATAAGTGCAATTAATATAGGCATGGTAACTCAAGGACTGTTGGAATACAGCCACAACAGCACCCACAGATGAATATATATATAGTCACGTATTTGTCCATCTGGCTTTCAATAGTTTCTTCAACTTGAGCTGAGCTGGCTACAGCAGTAGTTCTCTGAAGTCTTTGGAAACAGTCATCATACATGAATTGCTGCAGAGATCAACCCTATGGAGAGAAACCTACTTGCTCTGTTACTGGAGTTAAATGCTTTCCTATCCTGAACACTTGAATGCAGATCTGCTAATCACTTCTTACACAGCACTGCTTATAAAAGTCACTCTTCCATTTCTAATGAAGCATTCTTTCAGTCCTCACTGCTAAATGTTTCTCTCCAGGAGCACCAGCCTATTCATAACATCCCTACCCCTCTGTATTCAAAATAACAGACACAACAACCTGATTTGCTGGCTCCCTCACCTATTTCATCACTCAAATTATGATTATCCCTGTTTTTAAGAGTTTCTACTGAATTTTCTCCAAGCTGCACTAGCTGGCATCAGCCTCCTCTTCCTCTTCAAGCTTTAGGATTTATCTTGTCCCTTTACAGCTTTTCCATCAGCTTCAGCACAACCCTTTCTTCAGCAGTTCCCAGCAGCCAAGAGCATGTCCTTAACTCACTGATTCCATTGACTTCCTTTCCTCCCTTTTCCTTTCAAGTTTTATCTTTAATATCTCTCTCTCCCTGATCCATACCTCTAGGTTCCTTGGCTGGTCCTTATATTAGATCTCCATAAACATACTGAGATACAGCATGTGAAAGACACTATACAAAGTCAAGCTTAGAATGTGCTACTAGTCAAATTAAAATGCAGGAAAGTTTATTGAGCTACAATGCAGTGCTTAAAATTATAAGTTTCCATCACATTTGTCTGAACAGCTTTTCTATCACCTATTTGCTTTATTGATTTCAAAATGGACAGTTGCACAAGAAGAATGTGAAGAACCATCAGAAAAAAATTAGAGAGCTGAAGAAGTGCATCTGTTTAAAAGAGGAAGCAAACTACGAGCTAAGCCTGCAGCTGAAGGAAATGCTTGTCTCTGTTTCAGAAAGGAGGCACATCTTTGAGGCAGCTGGTGAGTCCAGTAAAGCACTTAAAGTCACAAGCAAAGAACAACATTCAGAAAATAACTCCAAGGCTGTGCAGTCCTGTTCCCCACCATCAGCTAAAGGACAAGGAGTGCCTGTGTATTCCTGTATGTGCAAAATTAGCAGAGTCCTTCCTACCAAAACCTAACACTGCTCACTGAAGAGTGTACCTGGAGATCGTGCCTCTTGTGACCAAAGCTAGTTGACTAAATTCCTGAAACTATTCAAGTAAAAATATCATAGTCATTATATACTTCATTATGCAACATGCTTTCGTTCTTTCACAGAGCTTTCAACATGCTTCTTTCCACCCTTCCAAGGGAACAGAGGAAGTAGTGTGGAGCTGAGAATGGTATTCACTATTAGAAAAACTGTAGAGATCTTTCCACTAGAGGAAAGCAGATTTTCAAAACAGTGGGTACTTGCTAGAAACTAAAGCAAGCATGCTCAGTGCCTTTTTGAAATACTTTCCTTTGTTCAGTACTAGAAAGCTTTTTAAGCCCAACTGTGAGCCTTCTTTAAAATGCTTACCTATTTTATACAGAATTTGGAATAACCCCAGGACAGGTCCAATATAGATATAGACTACACATCCCCCATGAGCACAGGCTAACCCTTATATTTTGTTTTATGCAGACACACGGGATATTTCTGAAGAGATTGCAAAGCAGCGTTACCGAGAGATTTTGAAGCAGAAAAACCTACGGGATCTTATAAAGGAACAGAAAGAAGAGTTTGAAAGTCTTCAGTCAGAACTTGAACTACTGAGAACAAGAATACCCCCTCATATATAAAAATCAGTACAGGCAGATCTATAATACCATTATCTTGTCTAAGTAAAAGAGCTTTGACAGCTAATTTTTCTCTCTGAACTTTTCTTTCCACAAAGGATTTCTTCTGTAATTTCCTTAAAAATAACTGCAGTTTGAAAGATGCATGTTTGTCTGGTTTGTGTATTTTACACCTGGTCTTATCCCCATTATACTTCGGTTGATGAGATTTATTTCTGCTGGCTTCATGAACCATATAGCTCATTACAGAAAACAAAGGGTACAAGAAATTGTAGACTGAGAAGAACACGTATATTTGTATGTCCACTGTCTGCAATGTACAATTGTAGAACATTTTAAAGTACTGCAAGCGTCTGCTGAAATTCATGTCTGTGGCTTTGACTTAATATATTTACACCTGATGGCACAGGTGTAGGTTGCTGAGATGTAGATGTGCTTTGTCAGGGCCATGTGTGCTACCTGGCCCAGTCCCAAAAGCTGCTGTGCCTTCACAGCATAATTATCCACAGCCAGCAGTAGCTGTGGCTGCTGCCACTGGCAGAATCACAGTTAAACCAGGTTTGGAAGCATCTGGCCTCCTGAAATAGTTTCTGGCATCTCCCACCCCTTTGCACTGATGCAGTCTATTCTCCTGCCAGATCCCTCAGACACCTAAGAAAAATAAAGAACCTGTGATAAAATTAACTACTGCTAGTAGCCTGATCTACATACTCAGGCATTCTCACTGCTTTTTACTTCCCTCTTTTATTTCCTATGGTGTGAAATAATTCTTCTCCTTTCATAAATTCACATAATATCTAAGCTCATTCCAGTGTGAGAGCAGCAATAGTTTTGATACCTTATCTTAACAAAATTCTATACTTGTAAGAAAAAAACTACTTCTGTTGTGATCCTGTACAGCACCTCCTTTTTTGTTTTACCATCACTAACTGGGATCTGTAAGGATGCTAATTACACCTTGCTTCTTGCAAGACTTTTTCTTCCTGCTGAAACTTCCCTAGAAGCAGCAGGGTTCCAAATCTGCCAATGATCTCAGGGAAGATAACTGGCCCCTGCACCAGGCACCTTTTTTTACAAACCTAAAGAAGCAGAAGAAATAGTGCTTCAATACTCAAAATGTGATTACCAATAAAGGTTGTTCTGCATTAATTTTCTTTGGACAGCAACAGTCAGTATTCTTAAGAGCAAGTTCTAGGTACAAATTTAAGTCTAATGAGCCATATCAGTGTTAAAAGGGTCTGTATGATCTTTGATTTTCTTTCCCTTGAGATGTCTAAGGAATTATTTCCTTATTAAGGAAACAGGATATGCCACCTGTAAACAAAACAGTTAAGGTATAATCAATAAAGAATGAGATCACATAGAAAACAAGATTCATAGCAGGGAGAGTTGTAGAGTAGTTAAGATTTATGTATTGTTACACTCGACAAGCAGTGATTTTAAGGAATATAAAAGCAGGCAGAAGTCACCATGCTCTGTGCTCAGGCCATGATGAGAAAATAAGCAATTTCAAGTCAAGATAAAAAAGCTTTTAAGAAATACATTTATTGGAGAATAAATTAAATGGTGAAGTTTTATTCAGCTTTATGATGATGTGTTTGAAGCAATCCCATTAGACAAGGCCTTGTTTTTCTTATTTATTTGAAGAGAGAAAACACCTTGGCTCTCAGGCATAGTAGTAGAGTAGAAAATTGGTTGCAATTTTCTTGCCTTCCCAGCCACCTCAGGCTGGGGCAGAACGATTATGAGACAGTGGCCCCGAAGGTGACTGTCTGGACCAGTATCCAAAAGCAATTGCATTGTGGCACATTTCCCTCAGTAGCAATTAAAGCCAGTGAAAACATCTTATCACAGCCTCAGAATATTCACATCATGAAAACTAGTCGTCTTTACTTAACTCACAAAATCCTGTCGTTGGCCTTCTTTAGCTGACTGGTAGCAGGAAAACATTTGTAAAATGGGGTTGTATTTATGAAAAAAAACTTGAACTCTTCCCCATCTGAACACAAACAGAAATGACAATTTGAGGTATTTCAATACAAGTAACCACAAAAAGACTAATCAAAGAATGGACTGCTTTCTACTTGTTAAAGTACGACCTCATTTTAATTTTTATTTAATAAAAATTAACTGACCAAGTCATTAAGCCAGGTTCTCCAAAACACCAAAAGTTTGATCTTTTCCAATAAGTAATGCCTTTTACAGTGCCTACTGTATCTAAGTACAAAGCTTTACAAGTATCTCTGGAGAAAATTTCCTAACCCCAAAGCATCAATTCCACTATCTGATCAACACTTCTCACGTGATCAGAATTCATTTGGTCTTTTCTCTTTTTGTGTCTGTGTAATGAAAGCTTTGCAATTGTAGATCACGCATCTACAAAATCTTCCTCTGTTCTGCTGTAGTGCAATAGCTGGTCTTCTAATCCAAAAGTATCGATCAGCTGAGTGAGACTCACTTTCTTGCCATCTGCAGAAAAGGCTGACTGTAGTTCATACAGCATCAGCTGGGTGCTGCTTCTCCACTTCACTATCAAAGCCTGCAGCTCACACAGGTTGTTCTGCAATTGGGACAAAAAAAAAAAAAAAAAAAAAAAACAACAAAAATTGTCATTTGCTGACATGTGGGGGCTTTGATACCCTGCAGATATTATTATAAAATGCCTTAAACTGAGACAATACACAAACACCACACACCCCAAAAGACCAGTGAGTCAGTATCGCCTCACCTTAGATCGATACATCTTCACCAGTTTGAGCCTACGAAGTAATTCTTCCTTCTCTTGCACTTGTTTCACCAGCCTTACTTTTTCTTCCAGGGACTGTTGCTGGCCAAGATGAACCGGTAGCACATCCAAATTCTCTGCTGATCCACTGGGATCACTCTCCTGTGAGGGACTTTTGAAACATGTATGTGCAGTGCTGTCAAGGTCTTCAGGACCATCTTGTAACCTGGAACAATCTGTTCTTGTCGTTGGCAGGCACCCTGTGTCAGCATCAGCACAGTCTTTTTCTTCAGTGTCTATTTTGAGCCGCTTTGCCACTGTAAAATTGGCATTAAAGGAACGTCTTGTTTTCCGTAATCGCTCCCGCAGAGCTGCACTCATTTGCTAAAAAACAAACAAACAAAAACAGGTGGTCAGAATAATCTTCAGTTTTGATCAAATCTCAAACAACTGTTCACCTGGTTATTATTTATATAGAATATGTAATATTATTTCACAAGCATTTTTTAACTATGAAGAATCACATTACCAGAAAAACAAAGTTTCCATACCTGCTTCCCTGAACTAGTCCCCTGTGGAGGTGCTGCTCCAGAATCCTTTGGAGTATCACACAAAGATGGCAATTTATCCAGCACAGGTTCTTCCATCTCGAGATGGATAGCAGTCTCTGTTAAACAACAGAATGAATTAGGGTGTCATTTTCACCTGATTATAATGAGTCATGTGGCTACAGAAATGAGTAAAAAGCTCTAACAGGAAATTCTAAGGCTTATTTTCTAATTAGCATGTTCAAAAAAGACGTCTACATCAGTTTCACAACTGTTTCATGTGCTAAGGAGCATCTTGCTTTGAGAACAGCTTTTCTTCAAGAGGATGCAAGGCACTACTAACTGCCACAAAATATCTTACCATGGATTTTATATATTCTTTTTTCCCTCACTCCTAAAGCTCTATGGAATTTTTTCTTTAAAAGATAAAAAATTTATAAAAAGCCTTACAGGTATTATCCATTGTAATTTTTTTTCCTATTTGACATCTTCTTTTAAGTGTCTGCCTATAAATCCAAGGTCAGATCCTGACATGTGGAACTCATCAAAAAAAGCACATCCAAACAAACTGTATTTTCTTAACCTGAATGACCCTTACTGCTCGTTTAACTCAAAGGAATAGTGCTTCCTAAATCAGTTGTTAAGAAATAGTTCAGGAACAATCCTTTCTTAACAGTTATTAAGAAACAGTCCTTTCATTTAATAATGCTACTTGCATCCTAAGTAGCAATAAAAGGGTTGTTGGGAGCCAGGACGATTTTTGTTGTCCACATGTATAAACAATTAATCTTGTCTACAGAACAAAATAATTGGGTATCCAGGTCTGTGAAAATAATCCACTGTATTATTTGATCCATCTAGGGAATGGTGCTTAAAAAAGTTCTGCTCAGACAAGTAGAACTTTTGATTAACAGGAAACATCCCCCTTTCGCTCAGAAAGGCACCTTAATTAAATTGGTAAGTCACCCCTCGCAGCACGAACCAACTGCAAATCGATTTGGCAATGTTTAACTTAGTTTAGCACTTGTGAAGCACCTGCTAATGATCAGAATGCAGCCGGAAAATCGACAGCTACACCTCTGCTCACCTGCAAATCACAATTAGGAGTTTTGGAACAGAGGCCTCTCAGGAATAAAATCCTGCAAACAAGTGACTGGGCAACACAAGACTGGCACAAGGGGGTCTTCCTCTTCAAGGGTGAAAAATGTCAAAGCTTCAGTATGTCAAAGCCTTAATAACCCAACAACCCTGGTCTTCCTGGCTCTCTACCAAAGGATTCAGGTCCTCATTTATCTTACAAGTCATCCTTCCCCCCCAGCTGTTCAAAACCGAACATACGGTACTCCATTAAAAAGCCCCAGACCTCAGTAAAGAGTACAGTTAATTGAGTATTTTAGCAATCCATCAATTACAGAGACAGCCCACACCATCCATTAAATAAAATGGAAGTTTATCAATATTATTTCTTAATGTAAGCAAAGGCCTAAAAAAAGCTACATCATGCCTGTGTATACGTATGTCACAAACACGTAATTCAGCAAATAGCACAATAATTTCAAACCTAAGAGCTAGCTTAGATAGATAGCTTTAAAAAACCTCTCAAAACCTGTGCCCCTCTGCCCTTACTTTCTAACGCAGATTCATCTTTCAATGACCAGAAGTACAACAAATACTTCGCTACTGCTCTTCCTTGACAGCACGTTCACAACAGATCTCCTGCGCTCTAAAAATCCTTCCCCGGCATCACAGTCTAAGAACCCTTGGCATTTTCAAGCAGTTATGCTGTTCACCACACAGAAAAATAACTCTGTCCATCAAGTAAAGAAAACTTGGGATAGAAGGGAAAAAGACAATTTTCCACTTCAGTACTTACTTGATTTTTCACTTTGGGCAAGTCTTCCTGCTTACACCTACGCCATACAACAGCACTCACTCCTTTCACTTTCTCAACTGAAGGCTCTGCTAACACTCAAAACACCTTTTCCCCAGCCAGCTTCCCACCCCCAGAGAAGCGGGACGAAGGCTGGGCAGCCCACAGGCAGACACAGGCCCGAGGAGCCCGTTCGAAGGGAATGCACCCCGGGGGGTGGGGAGGGGGGGCCCTGAGGCGCCCCCAAAACGGAGCCACAGCACGGACCCGCAGCGGCTGCGGAGCGAGGGGAGGCCCCCGGGGAGCACGAGGCCCCGTGGCGCAGGCGAAGGGAGGAGAAGCCCGGCGGGTCCAGCCCGGTCCAGCCCGGCCCGGCGGGAGCAGCGCCCGCTCCCCGCGCCCGCTCCAACCTCCCGCCGCCGCGGCAGGGGCGGGACCGCGCCTGCGCCCGGACGGTGCGGGCTGTTTGCGCCTGCGCGCGATGGGAGGTGCTGTGGGGCTTTGGGCTGGGCGGGTGCGTGAAACCGAAGCCCAATCCCGATCCCGGTCCCGATCCCGGTCACGATCCCGATGCCGCGGGCGGGCAGCCAACGCCTGGTTGGCACCGCCCCCGGCGTGGGGCATCCCCGGGACTTCGTACACTGTTGCGTCTGGGCCTGCAAGGCGGTGCTGTGTCCCTCAGGCCTCCCACCCCATGGCTGAGGTCTGGGCCAGGTGCCATCACACAGAATTACAGAATCAGTTGGGTCGGAAAAGACCTCTGAGATCATCGAGTGCAACCCATGACCCAACACCACCATGTCAGTCAGACCATGGCAATAAGTGCCACATCCAGTCTTTCCTTGAACACCTCCAGGGATGGTGACTCCAGCACCTCCCTGGGCAGCCCACTCCAATGTCTAATCGTCCTTTCTGTGAATAAATTCTTCCTGATGTCCAACTGAAACCTCCCCTGGTACAGTTTAAGAATCTAAGATAGTGTTCCTGCGAGTGTCCCTGTGCCAGGGAGGGGGGCTACTGCCTCAGCATGGAGCACTCCCCACCTTTGATGGCATGGCAGAAACAGACAAGGAGATTGGGACAGTGACAAGGAGATTGGGACAGTGACGAGGAGATTGGGACAGTGACAAGGAGCAGCCCCAGCTGTGGCTGCATCCTGCAGTTCAGGATCGTAGAGTGCCCTGGTGCTCCAAGGCGCTGCTGAATCAAACATGATTGTCCTGTCTTTAACAGCAAACATCCCTTCCGTGCTGCGCACCTGGCTCCCTCACGTGGATTTACATTTCTCAAAACTGGTTTGTACACAATGTTTTTCCAATATAACTGTCAGGACTGACAAAATGAGCTGTGGAAGCCATAACAGGGACAGCTCCCAGCCCGCAGGGATGAGGTACCAGTGGTTCCTCCAGCACTGCCCACAGCCAGACTGCCCCAAGCTGCCCATGGACACCTCACGCAGCTGTGCTGGGAGCTGCAGGAGGGGTACAGGCACCCACATGCCCTTGCTGGATCATGCCCTTAGCTTGTGTATCAGAAATGCATTAATTTCCTGCCTGGTTCCTCCTCACGGCTACAGATGAGGATGCTCAATTTTCTCTTCACCTCGTGTAACTCCCATCTGTACTGAGACCAGAGACAATCTTAAACTGTGTGGTGAGTAAGCACTAAATGTAGGTGTAACGCGTTAGCAGTTGCTGTGCTTTTCACCATAAGTATACATAGATTCACTCACTTCAAGTAGGATTTGATAAGGATGATAGCAACCTTTCACTCTCCTGCAGTAAATAGTATCAAAACGTTCAAAGCCCGTCTAGACCAAGTTGTTTTGGGAAATCTGAGAACTTGGGGCCCTTAGGTCACTCCTTGTATAAGATTTTATCTGTCAGTGAAATTGATTTAGAAAGAATATTTTCAGTAGCAAATGTGGGAATTTAGATTATGTGACTAAGTTGTACAATCTTTTGTAACCATTTAGCAAAAAAATCTGCCATGATACCTCAAGTGTTGAGGCAGTTTGGAGGCATTTTTTAAACCTGCACCTTTTTTTGTTTTTTAAGACCTGCAGCTAATTTAATGTCATTAATATTTTAATCTTTTGATGTGTTAAAAATGGACTCCTGAGTGCAACAGTAAAAGTGCTAATAGAACTTCTGCTGCAGATTTATGAAGTGTGTTGGATCTCAGATACTCTGGAGCTTTGAGATGGCATATCTCCAAGTTCACAGGGTATTTCCTTCAGTCTCAAGAATGGCCCTTGCTTTAAATTACTCATGTTCAGTTGTACAGACACGTTAACAGGTGAGTTGCACAAGAACAACAGAAAGTTTGAGATTTTAGATCATTTGCCAGGCAAGATTCCAGTAAGATTTTACAGGAACATAGCACATGAAAAAGTCATCCTGTGCATTATTATGGCTCTTAATTAGAGCAACGCCCATGTGCCCCACCCCCAGTGATATTACAGTTGTTTGGGACTGTGAATATGGAAAGATGGTGCCACACGTTGGATTTATGAGTTTAGTGTACTGCAAAAGGAGTAGAGGAAAGGAAACATTATCATCAGTATTCAGTGATGGCTAATGACTCATAAATCATACAAATAAGAGATACTGTTCAGGTTGATATTTCATATTTAGCTGTGTTTACCACATTTACTTATTAATTTACTTGGTATTAACACACAGTACTACAAAAGCATGACTTGCCCAAGATCTTTCTGGAGCTGGGAATTAGAGTGACATCAGGCACTATCCAGTGACTATCCAGTACTTTTACTGCAGAAACCCAATAGTGATGGATGTTATGTTATCCTCAACTTAGTGATGGCAAACCAGAGTCAGACTAAAACCTTCCTCTCAAAAACTGCACATCTGCTTCCCTTGAGGAAAACAGATAATCCATGTGTTATTGATATGGGATGCTTATGGCACACTGTAGAGGGTCTCTCATGCTGTTTAGTTAAGTTCACCAGTATGTGCAACAGTAGCACATTCATTGCAATACAGTCTTTACTAAACCCCTATAATGCCATTGTTTTGTTTCTTTTATTCCTTCTGTAATCAGAATAGTTTGAGGTAAGTGAAACAAAAGAAAAAAATGCATAGGAAATTGTGCACTGGGCAATGAAATTATTGAGCTCTGTTTGCTGAACATGCTGCTTCCCTTCAAAGAAACTTGTTTTCCCAAGGAACCAGATGGAAAATGTGCTTCCTGGTTTTATTTTCTTTGGTTTTTCTGTGATGACATTTTAGTGGTCAGATAATTTTCTTTTTCCGAGTGTACTCCTGTTTGTCTGCGCAGTTGAAAGATATTATCTATGTATTAACTCCAGAAGAGCACTGGTACTGACACAGGAGCACTGATGGGATGAGGACATGTTATAATTCCCCTATGGGCATCATCTGTAGTAGAAAAGCCAAAGTGGAAAGTAACATAAAAGGATACCGGCTTTGGGTTTCGAGACTCCAGTTTGACCTGTATGGGTTCTTCTCTTCCAAAATGCCAGGAGCATCCTAAAACGTCCATTTAACAGTTTACTGGGTGCAACAGTTTAGACCTTTTCTCCCTAAATGTTGCTACTCAGTCACTGGGATGTTAGTAAACATACTGCGTCTTAGGACACATCTGCATTATCCCCTTCCCTTGTTCTCCTGAAATCTGTTGATCTTGTTTAAAGTCAAGTGATGGATCCTGACGCATGAAGTACACTCTGCACTGTCTGCATATTCTCTCTCGCCTGGGGCAGGAAGGTGGGGTGTTTTTTTGTGCCTCACCACTAACTGCCGCAGAAATTCTTAAATCCTGCCCACTTCATCATGGGCCTAGGGCTCTGTTTTTGCTGGCTGCTATTCACTCCTCAGAAAAATGTTCTGACTTGCTTATAGCCGTGTAAATATATCAAGGGAAGGGCTTTATAGACCAGATTCCTGGAGTAAAACCAGTTTACTGCAACCTGTCCTTGGGAGATGGATTTTGCTCTCATGATAGTGCAGATGTCCAGTAACTAACAGTGCAGTCTCTGGAATGACATCAGTGTAAAGCTAAACCAAAAGTAAATTTTTGTTGCCTTTCTGCTTTACATCTGGGGCTTGCTTAGACTACCCCTTATTTTTCACTTCAATTTTCAAGGTACCTATCTTGAAAAGAAAAACTGCCTGGATTTGTTGTAGGTGAGGGGCACTGCAATTTACCATTACAAAAGATAATGTAAGAGGCAGGTGAGATGGGCATCCTAGTTCTCACTGCTGCATGTGTGAATAACCAAGTGGGTGAGGCACAGCGCTCATAAAAGGGAGCAGCACATGACTGCCTCTTATTTAGTGTCTGTTTGAGGGATTTTCTCACAGCAAGCCAAAGATTACAGTTTGAAGTCTTTACAAGACTGTAGCAGACAAAGGAAGAAATAAACAGACCTTCAGTGTTCTTGTCTTTGCTGGAGAACTGATTGATCATTGTTTTAAGAAAATCCAAGCCTTGCCCAAACTAGTCCCAGATACAGCCTTTTGTCATCTGTGATGGTCTAAGCATTTTTGTGTCAAAAGTATTTGAACTGTAGTGGAGCTTAAGGAGTTGTTTCATTTTCTCACATACTTAAAGTAATAGTTCACTCTGTGCTGTGCACATGTAACTCTTTGATTGCTCATATTTATCTGTGCTACTGAAATCAGTGAAGCTGAAAAAGTGGACATGGTTTATTTGCAAGTGTAGATGAGGTGGTCTGAGGGCAGTTACCCATAGTCTGGAGGGCTTGTGTGGACCCAGTGGATTAAACTGGTGTACCAAACAAGTCATCCAGTGAGCAGGTAAGCACAGAAGATGCACATCTCTCCTTCTTCCTGGATCCCTGAGGGTTTCGTTGTTCTGAATGCAGACATGAGAGATTAGTGTCCATCATCACTTCAGGATCACCACTGGTTATTGTTTTGTTTTAGAACAAATAACCATTCTACTGAACACACCGCCTTCCCTACCAAACTGCATCATCAGCAGGCAGGGTTTAGACATACACTTCCTCCCTGTTATTAAGAAACAAATTAGGTCATTTACCTGGGGCTAGAGAAAGCTTTATAAAGTAAAAATTTAAAAGTCTTTTCCTAAGGACGAAATACGAAAGTGTTCGTGGGAGATTTCCATCTCTGAATACTGCTGAGTCATGTCTAGAGGGCCGAGATTTCATTGTGGCAGTGTTGGCAGCCACCGAGCCCCCCCTGTGTTGCAGATCAGGCTCACGGGTTAGTACACTGATGTGAGAGCTGGCTTAAAGCTCTCTCCTGTCTTCCATACTGTCGGTTACATACGTAACATTTTAAGTGTGCACAATTGTGATATGGGGGATATGACTTTGTATTATCCATGCAAATGAAGCACATGTCTAAGGACAGCTGCATCAGGTTGGCAATTCACCAAAAATTGTGAACAGATATGAAATTTGACGCTTTCTACTGTAGAGGCTGAAGTAAGTTCTTTAAAAGTCAGAACACTTAAGGTACTCGCATACAGTAGGGACTCAGTAAATATTGGCTTATCACCTCTCCTCACAAAATGCTCAGCTGTAGGGAAGACAGTAAGAATGTCCTCTGTGCTATTTCCTTTAGCAAGTAAAATGTGCAGTGAAACTTTTTTGACTTCTCCTTCTTTCTTGAGTAAAATATGCTCTTTAGGCCAGATATAGCTTATTTAAAAAAAAAAAATTTAAATGTTTATGAGCTGTATTGCTTTTGTTCTGATTATTTCCAAAGTAATTTCCATGCAAATATTCTGTTCATGTTCTTGTCTGAAATAACTGTATTTTGAGTCCCTCTCTCTACACAGGCATACAGAAAGAGCTATACTGGTGAGTGTGTAATATTTTCTTATTACCTCAGAGGGTTCAAGTGATTACTCTCACATTATTTTTACTGTTGCTGGGTTGTCTTCCTGCAGAAGGGTAGCTTAGCCCTTGTGACACTTCAAGTCATTGAGAAAGTTCCTCCTGAACTGAAGGGAAGCAGAACTATTCTATCCTGATGGAAGTTAGTGGCAGTGTGACATATGGAGTGAGCTAATGGTATGATTTCATGTGGTGCTGAGATACTGGAATTGCAGCTGGCTGCATTTGTGTAACTGTTTCACACTGTGCGAGGAGGCAGCCAGTCTCCTCTGAACACATTAAGGAAACTTTATTTTGGGTGAAGAACATTTGTCTTAAGTGGAGTGCAGCAGTGCTGAGCTCATGCCAAGTGAACCAAGTTAGCAAAACCCACCTGCTTTACCAGGGGACGTTTTCCTATCAGTAGCACACATAACTTTGTGACCTCCATGACACATATCAATAGTCACAGAACAAGCTCTCTTTGTCATCAGCCTCTTTGGTGACAGCCATGCCACACCATGTTACTCCTGTAACTGGAAAACTCTCAATTCATTCACAGCTGAAAGAGTTAGTATGGGTTTGATGTTTTAAAGTTTAGTGCTTTTTTTCCTTGAGTTAATTACAAGCATTTCATGGGTAACATCTGCCAGAATAAGCTATTTCATCACTGTTAAATGCGTGCTGGTAACTCAACACATGAGTATGCACTGACAAGTATTCTCTTGAAAGACTCCTCAGGAGTTAGATCAGCAGATAGATCACCCTGAAATTTTAGATAGCATATACCCTGCCTCTTCTGCTCTTTAAGGCATGAATAGCCTTAAAATTGTCCATATTGATGTCTGGATAGCAAGTCCTATGTAGGATTCATTTTTCTAGGATCAGCAGTGCATGTATGGGTGTACCCTACTTAATCATGTGTGACATGTGGGTGCAAAGACTAATGAAGAATATCATTACCTACAGTATGCAGTTAGCTCTGTTTGATGACATCTTTCTTTTCCATTTCAGTGAGGAATTCTGGGTCAGAACTTTCTTGTCCTTAAAGCAGGATTCTCACTATCTAAATTCAACCCTAGAAGCTGTTAAACTCTCTCTAATTTAACACTTTCTTGTCCTAAGATTTCCTCTCAAACCTAGAGTCATGCTTTCTCACAAATATCACTATAATGCAAGAGCTACTATTACTTTGCTCTATTAGTGTGCCTAGCTGTAACTGCTGATTTTGTAAAGATCTGTTTAACAAAACAAAACAGAAAAAAACCAAATCCAAACAAACAACTGCCCCAAAACAACAACCAACCAACCAAACAAACAAAAAACAAAACAAAGGGCAATAGGCAGAGGTGGGAAATGGCAAAGAGGAGGATCTTTTCTCCAGAGAGAATGTTTGTGCCAGTAGCTGTTACTGAAAGGTCTTGGTGTTTCGCTGTTGCCTTCTCCATGAGTTTCAGCTTTCACTTAGAACAAATAAATAGCTCTCCTCACCCATCTCCAGCTCCTCAGGTACACCATGGGCACATCTTGCAGGTGAAAACTACAAATACGTCTCAAAAGCCAACACTGGCGGGATGCTGAAAGCTGATTCTGGCAGAGTCCCTGCATTAGCACTGCCAGAAAAACTGCAAATGAAGATATTGCCCTTTCTGCTCAGTACTGTAGGCAGATCTCATCAGCTCTGCCAGTCTCATTATTCCAGATTTTTAATAGTCAAGCCTGCAGTCTAATACTGACACCAGACAACCAACCTGAGGTATAGCTCTCTGAAGAGTCCGTCAGGCAGTGCAGAAGTTGAGAGGGCCTCAAGAAGCTAAGGAATCTATAAATTTTCCTTTTATTATAAACTCAGGTCCATCAAAGATCAATTGCCCTGCATGTTGCCAAACCTCAGAAGCTGCCAAAGAGCTGAAATCATTCAGTGGTGCACTTTTAAGACTTGGGTGTGTCACCAGAAGCATGGGAGCAGTACCACTGAGGAGGAACAAAATAGCAAGGACGTGGCTCATATATACATATATATATCTTACACAGAAGTATTTACATTTGCTTTTCTAAGTAAACCTATGTGCAAGAAAATCCCCACAGATATGATGGAGAAGCTGCAACGATTTATCATCCAAATGTGGAGGATCAAACCCACCCCCTGAAGTCACCATGATAAACTCAGCCAAGAATAATTGCTGTGCTTATTTTTGAAACAGCAAAACTACATGGGCCAATTTCATGTTTAGCTTATCTGAATTGATGATTTTATACCAAAACCTAATTTAATCTAATTAATCTGTAAGAATTTTGTTCATCTGCATAATTTGGGTAGAAGAAAGGTAAGAAAAGTGGGATAAGATTGGATGCTCAAGTGCTTTCTTTGTGGGAAGCAGCTGTCTGGGAGATGCAGCCTCTTCAGCCATGACTGCAATGAATGCAACTGTACTCTAAGATTCCCTTTACATTTATGTCCCACAGATGCAGCCAGGGTCAAACTGAATGCTGTAAGTGATTAAACTTTGACCTCATTTTCATCAGCTGAGGTGGAGGAATCCCAAGAGGGGGGTCACCAAATCAGGAAGCCCTTTCATGAAGAGATTGGTTTGTGTTCAGTCCATCTTTAGAATATATTCCACAAATGAATGTCGAGTGTGTTTTCCCACCGATGTGTTGAAAATGCAGATCCTAGGTCAAATATTAAAAAATGCATTGAAGGGACATTCTCAGCACATTTTTTCTAGTTCTTTTAAATACTGTTCCCATTTGTCCTAAACAGTTCCTGAATACATATTCTGTGAATATTGCACATCCAAAGAAGTACATAACAAACAATTCTCTTGTATTTGTTTATTAATAAAGTGTTTATGTGTTGGGAACTGTACATCCCAATGTTTTATTGTACACTTATCTTGTATTGCTTCTAGAAGCTGGTCTTTTTTCACTAGTTTGTTATTGTTCAGTTGTGCAAACACTGTTTATTTTATTTTAGGAAAAGCTGAAGGATTCCACTAACGCTGCAAATAGCCACAGTAAAGTAAACAGAACAGAAGTAGGAGCATGTAATTCTAATAGTTCCTTTAACCTCAACCCAAGCAAGGTTCGCTGCCCTCCCTCCTGTGAGCTGCTTGCTCTTGACTCTGGCAATCTCTTAGTCTCTGTTTCCATTCCGTCTTATTCCCACTTGGTCTCTGTCTCCCTTAGTTTTCATTATAATATTCTACACACATGTATTGGCTTGTTGGTTTCTTTATGTTTTGCTTGACTGCATACATTTGGCATGCATTAGCTACCACAGATGCTCTTCTGTCTGCTACATTTTGTCTGCTCAAATGAGGGGATCAAACCTCTTTGTTGATGAGGGTGGGGCTATGTGTCTGTCTCAGTGTCTCAGTGTGCATTAGGTATTGGGCATGGCTGTTTATTGGCAAAATATTTTGCTTCTAGACATATTAAGAACACCAGTTCCCAATACACATGGTTCATGTCTGCAGTGTGAAGGAAATACCTTATGAAACTCTAAGTTAAACACTGTCTCCTGGCCATGTAGATGAGGTTCACAACAGTTTGGCACTGGTTTGAGCAAAATATAGTAGTTTTTACCTGAAGTTCTGAGGTTAAAGGCATTTGCAAAACTGCCAGATTTATTATCAAAACAGTAATTAACTGAAGTGTCATGCAATTAAACTAGACCAGCATGTGTTTAACAGCCTTGGGCAGCACTGGGAATGAAGTCCCTGGCTCAGCACAGTACTTAAAAATGCATGTAGCTTTAAGCATGTGGGTGCTCCCTATGAAGGCTAGAGGTAAACCCCAGCAATCAGAGAAACTCATTGTCTGAGGAAAGCTGCAGGAATAAGAAAAGTTTAGGCTGGTGTTGGAAACCCTAATGGTATATGTGACAACAGCATTCAAATACATAAAAGGTGACCACAAGAAAGGAGATAAGTTACACTGAGAATGGGAGAGGAGAAGTGATTGTCAGCTGAAGCAGGAATTACTTGTTTGGAACTTCAAGACATTTTCTAACAGCAAGTATGGTGAGAAAATATAGACCAGACCACCTCAAGAGGCTCTGAATCCTCATGGAAAAGTTTTAAAAGTCTTCTCAAGAAAATTCTAGGAAGAATGAGGAAGATGAGGCTGGGCTTCAAACAGAAAGATGGACAAGATACCTAATTGAAGGCCTTTTCAGGCTTATTTTCTACAGTTGTGTAATTTTATGTGCTTAAAATTACACTTGTGCGCCAAAATAAATGTATAAGACTCTTCTTTGTAGCAAATGTTATTCTGACAGAAGTGGGAGCAGTGGATCAGTGTGCTTATTTGGCCTCATCTTTCAAAAAAGAATGGGTTCCGTGAACTCAGTGTACCAAACTCCAAAAAATACACACTCTTGTGTCACTTCAGATCAACATTTATACTTGTCATTGTGCCTAACAGAACGATTTTCTTAGTACAGATTTTTAATATTTGTGGGAGGAGGTGTAAATATTTTGTTCTAAATTCTTTAATTTATGCTGGAAACTAAAAATATCTGTAGGTGTTATGGAAAGTAAAAACAGCTCTAGGTGTTGTGGTTACAAAGCCTTCAGCTGACAACTTTAATCATGGATGTTATTAAAGTAGAATCCAAAGAGCAGTTCCTTTGCAGGCACTGGATAAGAAAGGCAGCCACCATACCGTGCATCTGGCAACCCTATGATAACAATAAATATACCCCAAAGGATCCATGCCAGCAGGAACATCTGAAATACATAAGCTGTGGAGTGAGGATGAGTCCAGAGTGCCTTGATTTTAATAAGAGAAAGCTGTGTGTTATCACAGGTCTCACAAGATGAACTTCTGATGGAAGCAAATTAATGAGAATCTGAATGGCTGTGAAATGAAAAGTTTGAGTAACAACTAAATTTCCAGCCAGTCATCTTGCTGAGAAGAAGTGACACACAACAGACCTGGCTTTCAGAAAAGGCAGTGCTTTTGTGCTTTAGATAAGAAACAGGATTTTTCAAGCAGAGGCATGAAAATAGAGATGGGCACAGTCAGAAGATTCAGAGCCAAGTCAGAAAACCTGCCAGAAACTAGAAGCAGAGGGAACTTAAATAGCTTGGATCCAAGTTTTGAGTGTTCACTTGCAAATGTTTTCCTCAGAACTATTTAAAAAATAATCTGCTCATCTGAAGTCAGTGATCAAGCCCTGAAAAGAAAAGCTTCCTTTTTCATCAGGGTTCTGCCCTACCAGCTGAGCAGCTGGAGCACAGTGTACTTGCCATCATGCCACCTCTTTTCCCTTTACTTTTGATTTCAAATACCTCCTTGGCACTGGAGAAAAGCTGGTTTGTAAAATGAGATCCTCTTACCGGCAACATTGTGTGAAGGAGTGATAGAATCACTGATGGCCATTACTGGAGAGAGCAAGGAGCAAAAGAGTCACTTGGAGCCTGGGAGCCAGATTATGTAGAGGCTTTCCTGGCAAAGCTTGTTACTGCTCATTATCTTTCTCTGAATATTTCTTGTTTATTTTGTTGTTTTGCTCATTACAACTGAAATTGTAATACTCACCTTTTGCAAAAATGGTGAGTTACTCCAGGAAAATCCCTATTGTGCAAGGCTGTGTGACTCTCAGCCAGCCTGGAATCATCTTTTCCTTGTAACCATCAGGAGAAATGAGTAAAAGAAGTCACCAGGTAAAATGAAGAAGTGTCCCTACCTAGCTCCACAGAAGTAAGAGTCCTGCTGAAAAGAAAGAACATCCCCATCAGCTTTGGCATCTTTAAGAGCTGGTTGTCACCTTAGCATTGTCATTTTGATCACAACAATGAGTGACAGATCAATTAAATGAGTTGTGATAGATGCAGCAGCTTCTAACTACACATGAGCTAATATAAGACTGCTATGCATAACAGAGCTGCATGATTTCTACAATAATAATAATATTAACACTATTACCATTGTTGTTATTTTTAATATTACTGCTGTTTTTACTAATGCTACACCATCAGTCATGGGTAGATATTCTAGAGACTGCACGATAGAGAAGGCTTTGAGATGACTTAATTGCAGCCTTCCAATACCTGAAGGGAAACTACAAGAAAGCTGAAGAGGACTTTTTGGCAAGGGCATGTATTGACAGGACAAAAGGGAATTGCTTCAAATTGAAAGAGGGAAGGTTTGGATCAGATGTTAGGAAGAAATTCTTTACTGCGAGGGTGGTGAGGCACTGGCAAAGGTTGCTCACAGAGGTTGTGGATGCCTCATCCCTGGAAGTGTTCAAGGCCAGGTTGGGCAGGGCCCTGTGTAACCTGGTCTAGTGGAAGGTGTCCCTGCCCATGGCAGGGGGTGGAACTAGATGGTCTTTAAGGTCCATTCCAACCCAAACCATTCTCTGATTCTATGATTCTACCTCTGTGTTCTTACAAGGCAGAAATAAATAATATTAATTGTGCACTGCTCCGTTCCATTCTCTTCTGGGTCACAAGTCTTCTCTTTGTTTATCCTTCAACACAGTTTTTGGTTGGAATTAGCATATCATTTGTGGATTGTATGGCGAAGGTGTGTCTGGCTAGAGATTTGCTTGCAGAAGCATGATCTCTAATGAAAAGTGAGAAACTTGGAGCAGTGTGAGGAACATAAACAAAATAACCATGAATGGTGCTGAAAACTGCTTTAAACACACATGAGAAGAAAGCTGCAAACTAAAAGAAGTTCTAGATTAAAGAACAGTGAGAGATCATAAAAAAAAGATTGAATAACACTTGTTAATGAGCTGCGAGTCGTGGCTTTTTACTTCTATAATATTGCTCAAATATTTACTCTTATTCTAACTATTGATAAATGGTGTGTCTCTAACTACTCTGTAACTCCAGCCACAGTTCCCAGCTTTTACATATATCTGTTCATAACCGAATCAGAGTCAAGACAAAAAAAGAAAGTGTGAGGTCTGGTTTATTTTAACCCTTGTATCTGGTTTTTTATGGATGGTTTCTGAAGAGAAGTGTTGCATCTGTGTTGTGACTGTTCCCTGTGGACCTGGTCTGTTGTTCTGTATCTGTGGGAACATTTGTATGTTCAGGAATTCTATGCTGGGGTGTCAGATGTATATGTGAAACTTGATCAAGATTACTGAAGTGCTGCATGTCAAAATAGAGGGATGTTCACAAATGCTACAATTTTGACACAGCAAGGTACAGATGAAAGGCACTGGTTTTTATGTGTTCTTGTGGAGTCAAAGGTTGCCTTTCATGTGCTGCTATGGCATTTTTTGGCTCTTATTACTCATGACAGATAGTTTAAAACTTGTTCTATAAAATGCATCTGTCATTGAAACTGCATATCTTTGTTGAAGGATTGAAAGTCTGTCATGTAGTCATTCAGGCCATCCACCTTATTCCATTTCCTAAGAAAGTAGTTGATGGATTTGAATTGGCTTAAAATTTCCATGATATGGATTAAAACCACATAATTAGGAGAAGCAAGATTCCATACTGGTGGTACACACGTGATTTAGAACCAGTGACCAAATCCATCACAGCCTTGTTTGGTGTCTTGCACTGTGAGCCTCACATTCCTCTGTTGAGGACAAAAGCCTTTGCAGATCTGTGGGTCAAAGCTTCTGTGGATCCAGTATTGACATGGAGCTTCTGGATTGGATCACTTTAAAGAACTTTGGTCAGAGTTCTCTTTTTATTCAAGGTGCAATAAAAATGAAGTGGTTTTCTTACCCTCTCACATATTGTCTCTGCATCCTTGCCATGGGCCCAGCGTGCAGTATAGAAACAGCAGCTTTGGAGTTCACAGCTTCTTTGCTTACTGAAAGTAGCATTAAAAAAAAAAAAACAAACACAAAACTTCAGAAATGTTGTATTAGTCTTCTATTCTGGACTCAGCTATTTATTGATGCTATAAACTACTTCTTATTTGCAATAATCCAGTTCTTCATTTTCTCAGTGTTTACTGGGCTGAAGAGACTGGGGGAGAGGTTAGAAAAAAGGGGTATATAGCGGCCTATATGTAAGTTGATACTGTAACCAATGTAACAGCTGACATTTCTGATTAAATCAATATTACTTTTATTATGAATAAATGCTTATCAAAGCAGGTGTTATGCACAACATATCACCTCAGTATAGACCTGATGGTGCATTTGCCTGCCTCAAGGGAGGGAATGTCCTTCCAGCAGAACTCAGTAGGGATGGTGATATATCTTTCTTGGAAAAAATAGTCAGGAAAGCTAAAAATCCTATCACTCGTAAATTAAAGGTTCAGGTATTAAATCAAGGAGTAGAAACAATGTACTGTAAGTTAAATGAGCAACTCCATTTTGTCAATAAAGAGTAGCTCAAGGCACAGTTGAACTGAGTAGACCAGGGAAAGGTACTAAATTTGAAAAACTCACACAACTCTGCTTCAATGTAAGTTGAAGTAACAGCTTCCCTCCTAGGACCACAGAACTTAGGAATTAATAAATTTCCATAGAGAAGATGTGGAAAATTTGTGAAAGAAGTAGAAAGAGGACAGTTAATATCTCTGTCTTGAGGAGGATACCTAGCAGTTCTTGAAGAGGGGAAGAGAGAAGAAAGTGTTGGAGACATAATTTCTTTAATGTAGGAGAATGTTTCCAAAGAAGAGATGACAGAAGAAGTGAGAGCTAGTATCTAATGAGATTCAATCATCCTTTACTTCAGTAATTTTTGCAGTGTGAGAGAGAAGGTTTCCAAGGCAGCCTCCAACCTCAGTACTGAGAACACAAAGGAAGCTTCCAGCTGCCATGTGAGATGTATTCTGGAGAGCGATTTTACCAGGAGTGTCATGTCCCATCTTGTGCTTGCAGTCCTGCAGGAGATCAGCAGTCTGCTAGTCATGTGTATTGGATAATAATATTTTATGCCTGTGGAATGTATCCCCTAATAAAGGAGTGCCATTTAAATTGGGGCTTTGCAAGCCTGCACATGGCAGGTTGAGCCTGTGTGCCCCAGGAAAAGCAGGTGCAGCATGACAGCAGCCAAGAAGGATTCAAGCCTTTCTGAGGACCAGTTCAGCAAATAAATAACACTAGAAATAGGAATAAAAATAGTTTCACACACCTTCTTGCCACAAGCAGTGATAGCAAGTGGTATGTCACCTTCAGAACCAATATAAAATCCAGATTGCTCCTTTGTTGTGTGTTGTTAATCCAGATCTAAACAGATGCATCAGAAATATGCACAATCTGAATTTATACTACTGGAAACCAGCCTCTTGATTTAAAACTGTTTTGCAATACTCAGATAAGCATACGTTTGGAAATTGATTTATGGCTGTGAAGCACCCAGGAGAACAAAAACATGGGGTGAGCTGACATGCCCATCCCTAATTATACCGCCAACCCAATCTGTGCTGTGATAAATGCCAATCCATGATAAATCAGTAATGATCAGTGGCAATAAACAGGGCTCACAGCAGAGCATGTTCCCTTAGAGGGAACACCTTAGTAGCCCAGCAGGGACTTTTCAGTTCTGTTGTTTACTTTGGCAGTGAAAAGTGAGCACCACCCTGAAATGCTTGAGAGCCTAATCACAGGAAGTACCTTCCTAGCAAAGAAAAAGGATCATGTTGACAGGGGCCATCTCTGGACAGAAATCTTCTAAAACTCTGCAGTCTTCCATTCAAAGTCTGACTCAGGAAATTTGCTGAATGGCCTCAGTCTTCATTATGCATGGTCCTGGGGGATAGTCAGAACTTCCCAGGATATACAGAGCACAGCTGTTCTAACATGTTTGTACAAACCCACTTTTTTCCCCCTCAGAAACTTTGCAACCTAAGCTTGACAATTTCCTTGGGAATCTTATTATTTTAAAGGAAACATTTTCTCAAGGCCCCTTCAGCCCAGGACAGACTGTCTAATCATAGGGTTGGATTGACATGGATTTCAGACTAGAGGGTGACTTTTACCCCATCAGTATTAATGCAGTGCCAGACAGTATCTGCTGCATCATTTGGTCTCAGGGAAGTTCAGATATGAAGACAGAAACTCAGAGAGGTGAGTTACTGTTCTTGAATCTTAGGTACGTAAGAATTGAGTGAAAAATCAAGCCTCATGATTGTATATGAAATATGTGTTTTAAAAATGTTTTTATTTGCCTGCTAAAGGAGTGAAAATATAGTTTTGTGCTTTCGCACACACACACACACACGCACACACACACAAACACACCCTTTACTATAAGGAGACATCCCAGAAAAGTGTTGTGTGGAACTATGTCCGAGTGTTACTACCATTCATATCTGGAAAATCAACTCTCATATCATTTCTGGGTTTAGACTGTAGCAGTCTCACTTAGGAGTGACTTTCTTCAAGTTCTGCCTAGAGCCAGACTACAGCTTGAAAACATTAACACAGAGGATTCAAAAATGTGATGTATCTAAGCAAACATTTTTGGGAGAAATGCATAGTTTTCTATGTTTAAATCTTAGTGGGAGACACACCACCCAGGCACTGCAAAACCCTGTTGTGTGCACACATAAACACTGAAAAGCTCAAAAACTTGATTTGGCTATTTATTTTAAGTTTTTAGGTGTCACATGGTGGCAGATTGACATGACATATTGGTGGGCACAGGAAAGATCTCTTAATAAAATAAGACTGTTTGAATCATCATTTACTCTGTATCCTGAACCCAAAATTGCTAGGTACTTTCCATGTGCTAGGAAAGATCCCTGCAGAAGGGATACCTGATGTATGTATATATATGTGTGTCTGTATATATGTGTGTTTGATATATATATCAAACTGAACTGCTTGAGCAAAGGAGTGTTGGGCTCTGCTTGTGCTCTGAGCCTGCCCCCAAGCTGCTCTGGAGTTTGGGCTAATGCTCTCTCTTAGCACAGTCTTGTGTGTAAACAATGTGGATCATGAAGGAATCTATTGTGGAAACAAATTTAGATCCTGACAATATAGATAAGGCTAATGAGTTTGAGGATGGGGTACAGAAGTACCACAAACAGTATAGACTCGGCTGCAGTTCAGCTCAGTTGCAGCAACAGGTCTGGTGCTTTCTTCTCTTATTCCCCAGCAGCGATCCTCAGTGCTTGGCCAGGTTCCTCGGACTGGGTATGAGTGTGGGCTTTATACACAGTCTTGTGTTTATTTTCGTTCTGAGTGCCCAGGTACTTTCAGGAGATGTTCTTCTTCTATGCACAAACTCACCTAAGTGACACAGCAGCATCAGTGGCACTTCTGTTCCTAAAGGCTCCTGAAAATCCTCTCTGGGTTGTGAAATAATCTTTGATCCAAAAATGACCCTTTGAAACTTAGCAGGGAAAAGGACTTGCAGGGCAGGAATGTGTAGGGCTGGTAAAGGGGAGAGCAAAAGAAAACTGCTCTCAGAGACCCTTCAGGCACCCTCCGCTGTGTTTCCCATTCTGCTAATGAGAGCTAACGAGAATCCCTCTCTCTGTATAGGAGGTGAGTTACTGTGAGCTGTAGTTGAGCCCAGCAGAGATTTTTCATCAGGATTTTTTTGCCAATATGTGTTTTGAATTTTCTGTCAAGATTGCAGACAGAAATCAGGCTTATTTGGCAACACCTATCATTTTCTGAGGCAGATCTCCAAGATAAGTATTGTCTCCAGATTTTGTCCTGTATGCAGTGCTGCACTGCAATTCTGCCTGTGTTTCTTTTTGTAATGGTGCTTAAACTGCAGGTTCTGGACTGGTGCAGGTAGAACTGGTTGAATTGTTTGTTTGGAATAGTAATTACTTGGAATTTCAACCATGGATATGCTGGTGAGCTAGTCACAAATCATATCTTCTTTTCTTTAGGGCTGCCAGAAAGGCATTGTTCTTTTTTTTTTTTTTTTCACGATTCCAGTTTTTTGCAAACAGCTTGCTGTGACTTCTCTTCACTACGTATATTGGCAGCACCACAGCCAGGTCATCTGGCACTGGTTGTGTCCCTTTGCTGCCGGCGTGCCTGAAACGTTTGATGGGTGAGATTAGCATGCATAGTTTTTCTCTAAAAGCCCCTGGTGCTAAAACTGTTTTAAGGGGTCGCGGGTGAGCTTGCAACCAGGCAGTAGTTTTCTAAAAGCCAGGGGATAGGAAATTATTTGATCCTGTGAATCAAACTTGCATTCTGTGATAAGTAAAATAGTCGAGGACTGGTTCCTTTTGTCTTTGACAAAGCAGACTGGGCAGTGGGCTGATTGTCAGTAACTATGAGCATCAAATAAGATGCTCAGTCCAGCTCACAGCTGTGCTGCCGTATGCAACATATGTTGCAGGCACCTCTTACCTAGAGGACAAAGTGAAAGGGATTATTCATCATGCCAGCACTGGGAAGGAGAGGAATCTTACGGATGAAAATCATTTAGTTTAAACTCACAGCAAAGCCCCTCAGAGTGGCAGTGATCAGGATCATCTGCTTCACAGCCCTGTTCCTAATTTCTATGGGGACAGGGGCATGGGGTGTGGAGAGAGGGAGAGATGACAGCAGGTCACCTTTGCACACAGGTCTGTTAACATCCCAGCCTTGATGCCATTAGAGGTGATAATTTCTGGCTCTGGCATCTCCTACTGTACAGCCTGATGTGTACTGAGATGTAAAATGCAGCCAAGCACCAATGCACATAAAAACCTGTAGGGAAGACAGGGGGCCTTTAAGAGGTCACAGATGTGTTTTCTTTGGATCTATCTGTCACCAAAATTACATCATCAGGAGCAGTCCCTGATACAGAAGACATTGCACATGTCCATCCCCAGCCCTTGGACTGAGCTGCTTGCTACTGCTAATAGTAACAATTAGGCAGTTGTATTGCAGAGCACCGTGACAGCACCAGGGCCTGAGTGTCTGTACAGACTTGTCTGTAAGCTGTCTACAGCTGCTGAAAAGACGCTCCTGTCTACATGGTAACAGTAAGAGCAGCAAGCCCAAGTCTTCAGCCATCTCCTCCCAGTTGGCTGTCCCCCATGAGAAAAGCCCAGCCCCTCCTCTCTGGGCTAGTACAATTTAGTTTGTCCTGCACTGTTGAGGATCACTGTTTTATAATACTTCACATACAGATATAGATTTATTATAATTATTGCTATTTATTATTTGTACTGTGCTTAACATTATAAGCTGTGCGGAATGTTATATGAAGCCAGAAGGAGAGAGGAAAGGCAGTACTTAGCTGTACAATCTTTGTATTAGTGGGTACAAACAGCCAAGACCTCTTGATCACTGAAGTCTCTTGGGACCTAGGAGATTGAGTTAGCAATGTTTTTTTGCATCCTGACATTACTCACCTCCCTGCAGCCCAAAAGCAATGATTGGTTCCCCACAAGGCTTTTATTCATACCTGAGGTTATTCACGGTGAGTTTCCCAAGTGATGTGCAATTCGTGGACTTGAAGCACTGAGTCAAGGGGTGACTCAAGAAGCTCTGGTTGGTTCAGTGGCTGCCTGGCTCAGTTGTGTAAAATCAAGGCATGGAGGGAACTGCAGTTGCTACACAGAAATAGGTGTGGCTTCTCCTTGCCTGTGCGAACCATCCTTGTGTAGGCCTGCACTATTCCAATCAGCTTCTTGGCTGATTCACTAGTTGTGTAATTTATGTGTCAATCATGATAGAATTATCAGACCAATGTACACCTTATTCTGTGCTCCAGAACTCCCTTTCAGGTTGAAGATGACAAGGTATCATAACTTGGCTGTTTCTAAACCATGAACACAACTTAAACTCTTAGAGAATGGACAGAACAAGCTGATCTAGCTTTGAGACCCTTTATCTTCTGGTTCCCCTTGCAGAGTAAGAGGTTCAGATGTGCTGTGCCACAGCTCCCCTCCAGGAGCAGTGAATGTGCAGGGTAGAGTTCTGCCTCAACTTCTCAACTTTTTCAGAGCCAGCATCAGATGCTGTAAACTGTTGGAGCATCTTTCACCAGGAAGATGGTGCTGTCCCCAACTGTGATTTGATCTCTCTAACTGCCAGACTGAGGCATCGAGGCTTGTTTGTGTGCTGGGAGCAGGGAAAGCAGCAAACTCTGTATCTGGTAGAACACTCCCAGGTACATCCAGCAGCAGCGTGACTCCATCTCTACTGACTTCACCTTCTACAAGCAAAATTGAGTAGGACAAATGGAGAATGGAACAATGGTGATTGTTACCTCCAAGAGAAGCTCAAGGTGTCTCCCCTGTTTTAACCACAGGTCCACACACCACTGTTATTGCAGTAGCGGCAGCTGATGATCTGAAGCGAGGTCTGCTGCAGTTAATTGATTGTACCAGCTGGACACCTGACTTGCAGTGACTCTGAGTATCTGAGATAATCACTGACTTCAGGAACAGGTGAAGCAGCTCAGGATCTCTCTAAATTATGTCCTTGATGTTGACACTTGCCCAGTAGGACCCTGAGTGAACTAGTAATGTTTCAGCAAGCAGCATCCTCAACTCCATCTTCTTCTAAACTGACACTTTAAAATGTGGAGTCAGTGGTTCTCGAGATGTGATTTATTTTCAGTTTCCTCTTAAGTCACCTCCACGTCATACTCCACCTCCACCTTCTTTTCCTTTCCAGTAAGAAATTGTAAAAATGACTCATGAAGAGATGCTCCATGAGCACTTTGTTCTCAATAAACGTTAAACCAGTATCTTTGTCCTGACAACGTTGCAGGGATTAAAATACTGTAATTTTCACATTTTATCAAAATTCTGATGGATCCATTTTGTTTCTACATAGATAAAGAGAACTGGTAGACAAAGGTAAAGGAAGGAGGAAACTCCTCTTGTCCTGAGAGCATTATCTGAAAATGTGAGGTCCCACCTCTTGCTCTAGTGAAGTCTGTGTGCCATTCCAGTAAGTCTCCCTCATAATGATGGGTCTTACAGAACCCAGTGCATTCAGTGCTGTCATTTCTTGAACACCTTCTGTCTGTGAGCAGTCAGGCTGTGTCTGAAGCACACACTGTGGGTTGTGCTGGGAGTGGATGTCAGATGAGTTGAACTAAGTGCAGTTGGTAATAAGAGAGCAGTTATTTATGTGTCGTGTTCAAAGAGCACAAAGTTCAAAAAGCTAGAGCCACTTTTATTGTTTTGGTCAAGGCTTAAGCCAAGTGCAGTTTGGCTGAGTTCCAGGATGAGCTCTACACCTCTTAATGACTTAATTACCACCTGCAGCTTATTTAGACAACTAAATTTCCTTTGATTAATGTTCTGAAGGCAGAGTAATGGATGCTTCCTCCATGCAGGGAAGAAATTATGCTGCATAAATATCTACCTGCTAAAGATAAATATAATTACAAGTTCTGGGATTTAGGATACACATGGATGAATTCTGAAGATCCCCATCAACGAACACAGGGCATAGCCTTTGGAGTGGAGTGCAGTGCTGTAGAGCAGCCATGTCCCTTCACACCTTTGGAAATTTTCAATATGGAACTTAAAAGAACAGAGTACTATCTTGACAGCACACAGCTGCAGCCCCTCAAAAGATCTGTGCAAAAATCCACATGAAGTGTTAAGTTCTTTCAGGGGAACAAATCTGTCAAAATCTCTGTAGGGTGGATATTAAAAGCCAAGGTGGATATAAAAGCCAAGGTGGATTCTGATTCTTATAAGGAAGCACGGGGCACCAAATGGCACTGTCATGTTCAATAGGGGGAAAAACCTTTATACAAGGTATAATTAAGCTTTAAAAATCTTTGCTGTAGGACACTGTACATACTAAAATGTACAGATTCAAAAACTAACTGGACACGTTAATGGAAAATACCTGTCAAAGAATGACTGCAATGCTGCTGCATTTGACTCTGTACACCAGGAAAATATCTATTTGTCCTGTTCGCATGGTCTTCCCAGGGCTGCCACAGTGAGACATGGTTAGAAGGCAGGGTCATGAGCTAGATGGAGTTTTGCTTTGAACCCACCATGGCTGTTCTTCTGCTTCAGTTCCTATTTACTGAGAAGTTTGCAGGTAGTATTCATGGAAGACATTTTGTTCCTTATTCAGTTTGGTGTATTTTTATTTATTAATATTGCCGTCTTCTGAATGAAGCACAGATATCTGTGGGGTTGGCAAGGCATTTCAGACCACTGACTTGAGTGGTTTTCAGCCAATTTGTAGTAGCTGATAGTTCAGCCCCTTCTATTTGTAAGCTTTCAAAATATGCTTAGCTTGCAGCCAGCTTTGCAGTAGCATCAGCAGGTGCTTGTAATTTCCTATAAGAAAATGCCAAAACAGATCTCAAATCATGTATCAGAAAGTACTGCCACAACTGTTCATCTGCCCTGACTTAAGCCTTCACACCTCTGTCTGGGATCTAAATAGTTAATCTACCTGAGCAAATAGGTAGGAGCCTTTCTTATTTCAATAAAGTTTGATTCCTGGAGGCAGATCTTTTTTTCCAGTGAGTGTCAGATAATTGGAAGGGTAGGGTGAGGCAGGAAACCACGACACGCCTTTGTTGGGACTTGTTAAAGAGCACGGGGATAGAAGAGCAGAAGAAGGGTGAGAATAAAACAGGTTAAATAAAGAAGAGGTGAACATTTTTTGGTGATCACTCAGATTCCACACACCTTTGGAAGGACATGATATAAAGTGAAGGTGGCAAATTTTTGGTAGAAAGGAAGCGGTTGAGGAGAAAAACTGATTTTCACCTCAGTAACCAAAGCATTCCAGGTAAGTGACATTACTAATAAAAAAAGCAGAAAAAGGTATCCTTTTTGTCTTGTCTTCCAGATTCCCTTAAGAACAAGGCAAAATAAAGGAGGTGTTACGTTTTTCTGTGGGGAATGCAATATAAAAATAAGATTGTGTAAGAGCTGATTTTCTGTTTGTCAGTGAATACTACTCTTTTAAAGTGAGTATACAGTGAAAGGAGTATATACCTGCTGGGAGATAAGAAATGTGAAGCTGTTATAGACATGACCAAGCTATGTGTACATTTTTAATGCATTTTGTGAAACTATTATAAAATAGATACAGTTTAGCTGAATGTTCTCTGTTCCATAAGGGTACCAGCATGGTGAAATACAGATCATCTGTTGGCTGTTTTTAAAACTGAGCAGATCTGGTATGTACTGGAAGAGTAATGATTGTAAATTTGAGCTTCAGATGGTGGGTACAGGGTGTAATATTAATTAAGTTGATCTCTAGTCCTGAGAATGCTTTTGAGTGAAGGTTTGTGTTCACATGGACAAACTTTGCTTTGTCTCAAACAAGTGGGTTTATTTATCATCAGTGACTCATTTACTATGGACTTTGTGCCATATTTTTGTCATAGAAGTTTATGAAGCACTGTAAGGTGTTTTTGTCACAGTAAGTCAGAATGTCTGATTTGAGAATCAGTTTGAATCCTTCCTACAGCGGCTCTAGCAATCTGAACATAGTGACATAAAGTGAAAGACTTGTCTTCTTTTCCTCTCTTTAGACTGACTTGTAGAGTGACTTTGGGAAAGTTACTTGTCCTTCTGTGAGTAGTTGCTTCGTCTGTGAAATGGTGACAGCAGCACTTTCGCATTCTGCAAACACTTTTTTGATTAATACCGGGTTGTTTGTCTTCCTTTCTGTGCCAGAGCCAAGAAATTGTGCAGGTCAGAATGGTCTTGCTTTGGCCCATTTCTCTTTGAATAGCTCAATTAGGTAGGGACGATGAGGACAGGTTTTTGAAAGGAAGGCATCTGGCAGAGCTGAGTGAAGTCGGGGCAGCACCTGTTGCTTGTGCTCTGGGATATGAGCACATATTGGTGTCAAAGAAGCCAGGAGAGGTTGTGGGCAGGGCAGAATTTGGTTCCTACAGCATGTCCAAGCTTTGGGTGGACATCTAACCAGCTTCCCAGACATTAACATCATCCAGGGAGTCTACAAAATGAGCAGATTTTGGAAGCATGATTTGGTTGATTCAGTTTTAACTCTGTTGGTTTTAGTAAAATAACTCAAAAGGAACAGCTTTTGGAGCAGAATGAGAAAGTCAGATTCCTAGTCTGTGGGGTAAAAGAAAGATAAAGGGCCATTTTTTAACCAGTTCTATTAGTTGCAGGACAGTGGCACCTGAAAGGCTTGGTTAAGCGGAAGGGGCACCCTAAAAGACATTCAACATGATGGGAGACATAGTCAGTGGCATCGTTGGAGGCATCTACTGAGTCTGAGTATTCATGATCAAAGGGTTCCACTAACATTAAATATTATTAATCTCAACATTTGCTGGTGCCTCTTTCTCCTAATAGAGTGTCTCACAGCAGGAGCCTTATTAATGGCAAGAGGAGAGAGCTGAAAGTATGTGCTGTGAGTGCAACAGCACTCTGACATGAAAACTGGGAGGATATTGTGGAGGGATAAAAGAATCTGAAACATGCCTACTTTTAATTTTCCACTAAAATATGTCCTTGTGGCTATTCACCTACCCTTTGAAAAATATTTGTAATAAACTTTATTACCATTTCACCCAATACCTAAATTCTAAAATAATAAGAGGTGTTTGAATGTCCCATCTCAGACTGGCTCAGAGGCCTTGCCAGTGTGCTACACTTCAGGCAAGTGTCACAGGGGGTGCAGGAGGAACCCTGCACTATCAGGCTTTTGTGGAAAGCACAGACCTGGGCAGCTGTTGCTGTCCTGCTTTCAGTGCTGTCCAGAGAGGAAGCAGTGTGCACAAGTGTGACAGTGCCAGACCTCTCCTACTTCCTAGTGCCAATAATGTCTGCAAGTTCCCTGTTTCTGTGGGTGCCACAAGCACACTATGACCACTGAGCTTGTGTTAAAGTGGCCATAGGGTTGCCCTGTCTCATGCTGCCTCGCCTGTTTGAGAGTGATCCCACTTCACAAGTTCCTGCTTGTTGATCTCTAGTCCTGAGAATGCTTTTCAAGGATGATTGCAGTTGGCTTCTTTGATTCAACAGCGCTATTGCTTTCCACAGACATAGCCCACAGCTATGTCTTTGTGAATCCAGGTAGGAGCTGGTGAGATGAGTCAGTCCTGGCAGACAATGGAAATCCAGCTCAGTCAGCCTGCTGGAGCCTGCGCTGGCTTTTGCATCCATGTGGCAAAATCCTGCGCTGTGGGGCTGGGCTGTGGCATGCATGCCTCCAAAGATGTGCTTTAACCTCTTGTTATTTTTTTTTTTAATTGCTATCACAGCAAGATATTCCCCTCTCTCGAGAAGGCAATGATGCAGAAGATGCATTCCCTCCATGGTGGTGCTGGCCTCTTCCAGCATTCATAACCAACAACACTTCCCAATAGCAGAGAGGAAGTCGAGTTCTGGGGCTACAAAGCAGTAGAAAAGTAGTTTCCAAATATGAAACTGTGTTCCTTGCCAAAAACACTGACAAAGCCAACAGTGTTGACATCTAGACAACAGCTTCCAGCATCTGTTTTTATGGAGAGAGCTTGAAAGATTCTCCCACTGTTGATGCAGAAAGGAAGAGTAGCAGAGATACTGCCTTTCCTCGGAGGAACCCGTACCTTGCACGGGACTGTCATCCTGCTGGAGGAGGAACTCCTCTAATGCATATAGCTGCAGTCTTGCATATGCCTTGGAATCAACACCCTGGATCATCCCCTGGAAGTCCACAGTGTTAGCAAGCACTGTGAAGATTGAGCGGTATCCCGCTGCTACCAAGGTTGTGTAAGAACTTGTGTGTGTCCTCAGGAACCCCATTTATAGGGCTGTTTACACAAGCTCAGGGTCAGCAGTGCAGAGTGAGGGCTGTGGGCACTGTGTTGTTCTCTGCCAAGTTCAGCTGAGTCTGTCATAGGAGGCTAAACTGGCTTGGCTGGCAGTGTGCCTTCCACACTCAAACTGTTCCTGTCCAGCTCTGGGAATAGCAGGAGCTGCTCAAAGACAGAATTGAATCTGAACATCAGATATTCCTGCAGATTCTCTGCTTCATCCTGCCTTGTGTCATTATTCATACGTGGGCAATACAACCATAACATCAAGGGAGCTATGCTTTCCAGAAGAGTTAAGTGGAATCACGAGGATCAAATTCAAATGGTAGCTGTACTGGGGGGCACAGCCTTGGGTTCTGCCTCAAGCTGAGCTTTAAAACTTGGAAGGAATTTCACCCAAAGCTTTTTTTTTTTTAAGACTCAGCCTTTTAAGTGTGTAGGTTTTGGTACAGCTGGATCTTTAAAGGGGAGACTTCAAATGCAGTGAACGGTTTTAGCTTATTGCTTATCTCTTCTCATGGTTTGTGGCTGTTTGTTATCTTGGAGAGACTAGGAGTGAGCAATTGTGTGGTTCCTTCTGACAGAACTGTTTTCTCTTCTAGATGATGTTTCTTTTCCACAATCACGTTTCTTTGTGGTATTTCTGCGTTGGCAGACAGTCATACCTCTACTAGAGATTATAATTTTGACTAGAAAGGGATCCAAGTAATGAAAAAGAGTGTGAGACCTGAGCTGGGATTAAATTAAGTCGGATCCCAAAGCCACAGACAGGGTCCCCAAACTGTAGCTGCTCTGCCTGTAAGGCAAGATAAAGCACTTCCCACCCAAGTTTCTTGCTGCCAGAAATAGCTAGTTTAAAGGTATGTCCAATCAGTCCTGTGGCTTTACGATCAAAGTGCCCTGAGAATGCAGTATTACTGTTGACAGATCAACAGTATCTCTGCCTAGGTTTTTCTGACAGTATTGGCAGAGTGCAGGTAACTTACTCCTGCCACTGCCTCGACAGCTCATCCTATACTGTTGAGTCCTGCTCAGAGCAGATGTGTGGGAGTAGTCTTTGGATCCTGTGGTTTTCATTAAACCTTTATAGGGGCACAGCTGGAGACCAAAGTGTAGTGCCACGAAGTCTGGATATAAATCCAGGTCTAAACTTAATCACTGAGTGGATTTGCTTCAATTGCCCCTGTCTTACTTGTTGGCTTTACAATCCCTCCTGGTGTTTCAGTATCCAGTGTTGTAGGTGCTGGTCTATCAGTAATAATCATATGGCTTTGGAAGGGCACTGTAAACTCCCTGGCAGAGATGTCTTCCAGACAGTCTAGTCTCCAACTGAAGGAAGCAAGTGGGACTTGTGGGGAGCTGTTGTCATTTCCTAGTGTTTACAGAGCTCTGAGTGCAGTCTCTCTGTTTTCCTTGCAGGTGGCTATGATATGGATTCTGTAACAAAGAAAACAAGGCAGGATGGATCAGAAGTTACTGAAAGATGTAAGGAGGAGATTTTTTATTTTTGTATCACACCCCAGAAAACCCAGAAGTGGATGGCCAGTTGTAAGGAGTTGAATACTGATGAGAGGACCAGAATAAAATCTGCTCCTGACTCTGGTCTCTTTTGAAGTCAGAGTAAGGAATTGAATGGGCCAAGATCAGACATTTAGAGACGTGTATCACAGCCTAATTGTTTAACCAGATGATTGCCCTGTGGTTGCATTTCTAACCAGTACTGTGAACATTTGGATGCTGCTTCCACCTCTGATATTAATGCCCTGTGTAGCCTAGAACATGTTCTTTTAGATATCTCTTCGGGGCTTTGTGTAAAACAGAGGCTAATTTCCTGCTGGCCATATGGGAATTAACTAGTAGGAAGCTAGTAAGGGGTCTGACCATGGGCTTTGCAGTTACAGCAATGGCTGTGGTTCAGAAGTGCCCAGAAATAACAATAGTTACTTGTTTTACAAGGATCTTGTAAAGACAAAAACCTTTCATGACAGTGATGTTCTTAGAGATAGAAAGACCTGCAAAGAAACACACGGCAATGTGTGCTAATGCAATCACAGCCCCAAAGCAGTGTGGTCTTAAGGGACTTTTATTTAAATGAGTTGATCTTCTTTGACTGAGTCATGCTCCTGCATGGCAAATAAGTAGAACATTGATCTAGTTTGGCTATATTAACGTGCCATTACATCTGCACCCTTTTCTTCCCTCAGTTATTACAGAGACTGTAACCACAAGACTGACATCCTTGCCACCCAGTAAGTAATTTTCAGTCGTTGCATTACTTCTGCTCAGTGTTCTGTGCCTCTCCATGCTATTTGTCTGCATTATTTCCATTATTTCCATAAATCCCTGCATACACCAGGTCTCAGTGCATAAAAATTTGCACTCAAAGAAAAGCAATATTCAGAAAAGCCTTTCCCAAAATGTTGGTTACTGGGGAAAAGGAAGAGTATGTGGGGAGCCATCTGGGTATTGTACCAGAAGCAAAGCCTTGTACTCCACTAAGACTGCTAGATAAGACTCTCCACGGATTTAAGTCCAAATATAGGTTCTCCAGTGGTGACTGTATTTTGGGAACAAGATTCAAAACAAGAATCAAAAGTGATGGGTCTGCAGCTTCCTCTGCAGTGTATTATTCTCCTGTCACGTTAACCAGTTGACAACAGTGAGTGAATCTTTTCGGGTAATATCAGAGGTCACAGGTCACTTCTACCTTTGTAGGGAAGTACAAGTACCAAGTAGGGAAGAATCCTCCACACTCTTTACCCCACCATGTTCTTTATTAGCTTGCTGCAGCTGAGTTGAAAAGCAATTGCACTATCATCCCATTTATGGTGAGGGTTAACAGAAGTGTCCTTCAGTCTGTGTAGAGAGCAAAACTTTACAAAGTTTGGTTTTTTTTGTTTTTCCCACTCCACTGGGTGTGGAGTGTCAATGCTTGTCTGCTCTGCCAAGACACTTCCTTGCAGCTCTGATCTCTCACCAGACATGAAGCTGTACATGTAATTGAGTGTGTGCACAGCTTTGGGTCCCTCCTGACTTGTCTTGCGTTGTGTTTGCTATTCTTATCTTCTGCCTTGAGAGAATGTCTCATTTTGTTCTCATCTCTTTCAGAAGGAGGGAGCAGCAGTGGGCTCAAAACATCATCCCACACTGGAGGGAGTGGAGTGGAAAAGAGGTCTTACACCCATGGCAGCAGCTACGTGACCTCAAGTAAGGAATGAAATCATTGCACAGTGAGGAAACAGAGGGCAAAGGCAGCATAAATGGGCTGAGGAGAGATGCAGAACAGAGAAGTGGGATGATCCAGAGATAAGGAAAACAAGGTTTGTGAAAGTAGAAGTGGCAAATACATATGCAAAGCAGAGGTATTCTTTCCCTAAAGTTGAGTTTGAGGATGGGTGAGTAAATGATCAAATTCCTATTTTCCACAGAGAAAAACCTGATTTCAGGAGAACAACAACAAGAAATGCCATTCCCACTGTTTCTAAGAAGTCCTTCAGAAACAGAATTTTCCTTCTTTCATTTTTTCCAAATCACAATCTTTCTGACCATTTTAGTTCTAGAGACAGTTTTGATTAATCTTTTTGTTGGTCTTGCTGAGGGTAGAATATTATTAAAGAATTTCCTAGAAAATGTTTTCTTGTGTCTGTGTGTCCATGGCTTTAGCACTTTGAACAGTCTGCCAGATTTTCTAGATGTGCTAAATCATTATGTGCTGCCTACTCCATAAAAACAGGGTTCTTCTCTGACAGCATTATTTGCCCAGCTATTAAATTGTCATAGCAAAGGTCTCTAAGGTTCCTAGCCAGGTATCTGACACACCTCTCTGTCCCGCATGGGACTGACTGTATATAGAAAAACATTTAGAAAACATTCTCTGTACTCCAAGGGAACTGGCAAACCCCGGGGAGCGAAGTGCAGTTTGGAAGTTCAAGAGGAGAGTTAGCCATACCAAACAGATCTGACAGACACCTGCATGCCAGTTAAGGGCCAGATATTGTGGAATCACTTTGCCTCAGGGCAGAAGTGAATTGATTCCAGTGAAAATGTCAGTCTGATTGTCTGGACTGGCATCAGTGTGAGAACTGAACCCAGTCCTGCAAACACAGAGGATCATGCAGGATTGCCGTCTTCCTTTTATTTCTTTTCAGTGTGTGGAGGAAGAGAGAAGAACCTAAACTTGAGAGATACTGAGATCTTGCAATTTCACAGAGCATTCTGTAATCTCTTCTTTCCCACTCTTTTGCAGAACGCCTCTAATAGAAGCCTCCTTGTCACAGTAGTTCTTTCTGCTGAATTAATGGAAAAGTTAGAGAACAAAACAAGTTCTTGTAGAGGGGGAAAACTGGCAAGAAAACACTGTTGGATACACTCTTTTTATAGGGATGGGTAAACAATATCCAGTCTGATCCTGCTGATCAGCGTGGATAGGTTGCCCTTTATCACAGGGCTCCCTTTTTGCTGCACTCTGATCGTACTCCAGCATTAGATTTCATACAAGAGTATGAACACAGTTGTGGCTTCTCGGTTCTTTCTCCACAGCACTGATGTGAATTAGGAGGGAAAGTCTTTCCTCTGTCTAAACGTAACAGCTACTAATCACCTGCAAGCTGCCTTGAGCCTGATGCACACCTCAATCACTTTTCCAGAAAATGGGCTGACTAAGGCATGACTGAATGTGAGTGTGGATAGTTGCTTTGGAAGGGAAGTGGACTCATCTCTGCTTTCCCTTATCTCATAAACTGCATCCTTCAGCACTTTGACTTTGGCTTAACAGTCTCCCAGTTTTTGTAGCTTGTGTTGTGTACCACTTGAGTTTACAGGTGGATCTATATCCAAACCAAAACCCAGCACCATTCAGAGATAGATTTGTTCCTGCTCGAGGGAGATGGCTCACTCATTCCCCTCGGCCAAAACCTGCCATTGTATGTATCATTGACAAGGTTTGTTTTGAAACCACAAAGATAACCAACACTTCTCTCTGCACTGAATACTGGGAACAGGCAGACTTAGACCCAAATGTTGTTCTTCTCCATCTCTAGTTGTGAGGTGCCAATGCAAATCTGTCTAGCTCAGAGACTCGGTGCATCCAGAGTGTACAGCCAGGGCTTATCTTCAATTTGCTGAGGGCTTTTTGTTTTAACTGTAGGTGGAAGTGGTAGATTGAACTCAACATCATCATCCTCTGGCTACAGACAAGCCCAGTCTCCCAGCTCTACTCTCACCAAATCACCTGGCTCGACATTTGAAAGGAAAACCTATGTCAACCGCCATGCAACTTATGAAGGTACCACAGAACATGCCACAAAAAAGAGGCCATGTGTACTGCACTCTGAGGGCACATTAATGCAGAATTGTCCCCAATAGCACAAGAATCCCATTGTGGTTTTGCTAGGAAATAAGCCAGCAGGGACACATTGTAATTATTAAGTCCTGTTTATAGTAATGCTCATTCCTAAAAGAAGTTGTGGTATATATTGTTGAAAGACATTAGCAGTTCTTTTATATGGTCCTGAATAGCTCTTTTTTAAAAATGGAAATGTTTGCTGCCCACTGGGGTTAGGCAGTTGCCAGGAAAACATGTTTTGAAAGCTTTTAATGATCTTGTGCAAAGTACTAATGAACACATTTCTGTTCTTTGCAGGGAGCTCCAGTGCCAACTCTTCTCCTGAGTTTCCCAGAAAAGATTTTGGTATGTTCTTTTTAGAGCTGTTCCTCTGAATGTTGTGGCAAGGTCATGTGAGTTGGTGACATTGCTGTGACTTGTTGTACCTGTGCTGTCTCTGTACTGGGCAGTCAGTGCAGCTCCATGATTTAGGAGGAGTTATTTGGGACTTACATCAACAGCTGACAGCCGGGTCTGTAGCTGACACATATTCAAATGGAGAGTGCATACTGTGTATCTACTACTCGCAACTGCTCCAAATGATAGGGGACGTGGAGAGGAGAACACAGTCATGGGATACTTCACACCCTCCGTCTCCACCCCCTACCACAGCTGGGAGAACAACTGCAAGCAAGAACAGACTCTTAGGATTTTGAGCCATTGCTGGATATGCTTTTCCAGTTGCTCTTTTCTAGACTTCAGCAAGTATAATATATGGAAATATGAACTGGCTATCAAGTCAGTTACACTGAACATTGTCAGCAGGTATGAGCTTGCCCTGTCCAAACTCTGAGCTGCTCATTTTACTCAGTGAAGGCAGTGAAATATTATGATCAGGCCATCTTTCTGGCTCAGAGAGGAGGCAGGGTTTCACAGTATCCGGTGTTGGTCAGTGGGGTAAACAGGCCTATTGGCTTCCTTTTGTCTATCTGAAATGAAAGATCACCATCTATGAACAACATTCCTATGTAGAAAAAGAAACAGTAGCTAGTCCAGAAATGCTAAAGGTACTACTGATTCTTTAAGATATCTTGTGGTCTAAAGGGAGCCTGGTAAAAACTCTGAGTTCAATTCCCCCAGCTGCGCCCCAAGAAAAGTTACGGTCTGAATCTGAGCACTCTGAGCAAGGCTGGTGTGTTGTCTTTCAGAGATGTTACAAGCAGTAAAGACTAACATTGCTTTTTTCTCACTGCTGTTCACAGCATCTGCATCCACGAGAGGAAGAAGCCAAAGTCGAGGTGAGTGATACTGTTCTTTGAGAAAGCTCCTTTTTTTCTTCAGTGTAATTCAGGTGTGTTAAATGAACCTATTCTTTAACTGGAATCTCTCAGTCTACACATAGAGCAGTCAGATGAGGTACATGGATTTACACCACTGCAGATGTGAGCCATTTATCTGTGAGCAGTTGTTTAAACAAGCCTGGTGTAAAAATTGACCCTATTGAAGGTCACGGTGGTTTGGAGTATGTCAGAAAGGAGGATCTACTTGGGAACCTGGACATCTGAGGGCATAGGACATAGTCTTCCATCTTGTCTGTTCACAACAATAAACTGAGTCCATCCGTGCTCTGGGACCTGCCTCTGACATATTTACAGTAATTGCATTCATGTTTCTCCCACTGTGATCTGTCTTGCAAAGCATAAAGCCATACCCTGAAATGATCTCATGCTGCTGGTAAGGAGATGAGGAGGAAACTGGGGACTTGCTGTGGTCTGTGTAGCCAGCTCACTGTAAAACTCTGCATTGTTTAAATCATTCAGTTCTTCTAATAATTTATTAACAGTGCTAGGGAAAGAAGGATTATATTAGTTTGTAAGAGTGTAATATCTGTTCCCAGCTGGTTGAAGAGGAAACTATAATGTCACTTTATCCAAGTTAATTTTAGCAGTGGATATAAATCAAAGCATGCTCTTGCACACTGCTCCTGCAGAGTGTCACATTTCCCAATTATTCTGCCTCAGATTGTCACAGTCTCCTCTAGCACACTGCATACCTGAGCTCCCATCGGAACTAGGCCATACATAATAGAGCAGACACCGGAGAATCAGGTCCAGCTCCTCATATTACTTCAGAAAATAATTCTAATCCATCAGCTTCTCCACATGAATGCCAAGATAGTGTTTCTTTTATAGTGCATGCACTGTCAGATTTCATCTTGAGGAGCATGTATCACATGTCCTGGCTGGCTGCTTTGCTTATGGGAAGCAAGCTTAAAGGGTTGCCCCAACCAAATCACATTAACTTTGTAGTCTTTTGTGCTGGACAGAAAAGGTCAGTAATAATGTTGAGTACCTGGTGATAATGTTGGCTTAAAACTGGCCTGGTTACATTCAGTGAGCCAAAAGAGAAATCAGCACATGGTAAGAGACTAAGCTGTACAGCCCATTGCAGAGATGGAAATGTGAATTTTACCCAAGAAGTAATAGGGAATTTCTGTATTTAGTAAGCTTCTTTTGACTCTATAGTTTTTTCTTCAGAAGGACAATAAAAATAGTATTTATGATGAGTGGGAATATCAATGTGATCGAGGACTGCATAATTAGGTCTTCTGTATGTCTGGCCGTAACAGCAGTATTGACTTCAACAGAGGCCCTCAATGAGTAAAATACAGCTCACTGGAATTTTAAGTAACAAACTGTGACCCCCCCCAAAAAAGTCACTCAAACCAATTTACAACCAATTCACATGGGCCACGAGCAGTGCTCAGATCAAGGAGCAAGATAGCAAGATGGATCATAAACAGAAAGAAGGAAGGCATTCATTTCAGCCTGAAGATTCATTCCCAGCCCAGGGCAAAAATGTATCTCACTCCATATTCATGATCTGCTCTTTACCTTTCCAGAGAGTGAAATACGAGTCCGGCTGCAGAGTGCATCTCCCTCTGGCAGATGTAAGTGCCATGGCTTTTATTCCAGGGGTATCAGAGATAAGATAGAGGATGTTGCTGCTAGGGGTACGTCTGCAGTGTCTCTGGAACCCAGTCTTCATGATGACAGATAGCAGCATGTCATTCTCTTTTTCCTGTCAAGAACATTATTTTTTCTCTCCTCTCTCTGAACGAGGAAGCATGCTGTGGGTTAGGTGGTGGTCTTGCAAAGATATAATGGTACTTAGTCCAAGAAGCAAGGCTATAATAATGCTTAGTCCCAGAAACAAGCCTCTGAAGCTTTGTTATTAAGTGGCACCCCCAGAAAGTAACAACTTTATAGATACTCAGGTAAATTCCGCTTAATGATTTGTCCAGAGCAAGATTACAGATCAGCGAAACAATGGCTTTTGGGTGACTCTGGATCCTTGCTTTTCCTGCCAGGGACAGAGTTGGATGATGTGAAACGTTTGCTGAAAGGAAGTCGATCAGCCAGCTGCAGCCCCACGCGATCACCATCAAGTACACTGCCGATCCCAAAAAAGGCTGTGGTGGAGACAAAGATGGTCACTGAGAGCTCTCAGTCAGGTATTTGGCTATTACCAATGTTGCAGTCATTCAAAAGAGCATTTGCCCTGAAAAATACTCAGTTGCTAAGAACATTCAGGTAAGAATACATGGTCTCTGTTCTAGACAGTGATGGCAATACAGGAAAAGGGTCAAAATGCTAAAAGACTGTCCAGACCTTGCCATAACAAGGTAGGGTAGCTTTCTAGTGACTAATCAAGTTCCATAAATATAAGCCACCAGCTTTAATTCAGAGGTATTTCTGACAGAGATAAGAGCTCTAAGCAAATATATCTGAGAGCGATTTAATCTCTTATCTCTAAGCGAGATGGAGATAGAACTGAAGACAAAATTTCAGTGAGTGTTGGATTTATTGGCAACACCACTTGATAATAATTCATCAGGAACTGTACTCTGAGGACAAGGGGGAATGGCTTCAAACTGAAAAACAGTAGGTTTAGATTAAATGTTAGGAAGAAATTCTTTACTGTGAGATTGGTGAGGCACTGGCCTAGAGAAGCTGTGGATGCCCCTGTGTTCAAGGCCAGGTTGGATGAAGCTTTGAGCAACCTGGTCTAGTGGAAAGTGTCCCTAAAAATGGCAGGGACGTTGGAACTAGATGGTCTTTAAGATCCTTTTCAACCCAAACCATTCTGTGATTCTATGATTCTGTAATTAAAGTGGTACTTAATATACTACAACCATCTTTTGTTACTTATAAGCCCACCACAGGGCTTGAGGCAGTGGTCTTCACATTCTCTCCACTGTCTTCCACCAGTATCTAAGAACAAGCAATACCTTTTATCTTACTCGTGGCTCCAGTCCTGTCTAAAACTGGGAATTTTAGTCCAATACACTAGTGAGCCAACCAGAGACATATGTGGGAAGCAAGTCATACATCGCGTGGCCCAGGATGATTTATTAAGAGAATGGCAGGCGTGTTATATTCTGGTATCACAGCATCTACAAGCAGTGAAATCTCTTAAACACGTTTTCTGAATGATCATGATACCAAGTCAATCTTTATTCCATTCCATTGGTTAAATTTGGGTGGGTCGTAATCAGCTGACATTTGAGGTCAGTTACACCACATTAACCTAGAGTCATTGTGTTGATTCCATGAGGGTGATTCAAATTTAAGGCAGATGAAATTGTCTTCCATATAAATCTGCAATGCATGCTAAGCCAAAAGCCTGGTCTTATTGAAATCACTTCTGTTTGTTTGTTTATTTACAGTGTCAGGGACATATGACACAACCATACTGAATACTGCCCTCCCTTCATACATGTGGTCCTCCACTCTGCCTGCTGGGTCTTCCCTTGGTGGATACCATAACAGCTCCTCCTTGATGAATGCCATGTCTCACTCCACAGGATCAGGTATGGATGATCCCAACCTGGACTGCCTAGGTTTGAAGGATGTAACTCTATCCTGAAATTGGGTCAAAAACAGTGCTTTTTTTTTTTTTGCACTGCAAGAACTAAAATTATGGAAGAATCGAGATGGCAAGGGATATGTTTGCATTTTTTCTGATATTTTTGTAATTTGGTGCTCTCTGCTTTTACACTGACTATATCTGAAAATCCTTCTTTGTGAGGATCTGTTGTCCTGACTGTCTGACTGTTGTTAAACTTTGATGATAGCTTTATCAATGAGGTCAAGCTCACATCCCCCTTAAAAACTAGTTTTAGACTCTAAATTGGATTACCTGGCCCATTGTAAGAGTGACTCATACACTAAAAATGTTATCAGTAAGACTTGAGTGTGCTTATACCTGGTAAGGCCCACTTCTAAATGCAGCATTTCCCAGCTCCAGAGAAAAACCACACAAACCTTTATCATGGCATACTGTGAAAAGTTTTGCTTTCTCTCACTGTCACATTGCAGCTTGTCTGAGGCAGGAGTTTTTCCCGCTTGTCAGTTCAGTAAAATGGTGGCTTGCTGCCACAGTTTTCAAGATCTTTCCTCAGTGCAATTATTACGCATTTTCAGTAACTGCATTTCCAAGTTGACTCTTAATTACTGTGAGTGTGCCACTGACCTTTGGGTACTGGATTTCTTATTTCAGAGAAGTAATAACATTTCACTTCCTCTTTTTGCAGTTTTCGGTGTTCCAAATAACCTGGCTCCCAGCAATCATACTCTGAATGCAGGCCTGAGCTCTTCCTCTACAGGTCAGATTTTTCTTTTCTTCCAAACTTTGACAGCAACACGTTTCTGGCAGACATGTACAGTGAAATAATGCCTATATCCCAGTTTCTCTCATGTTCCTCATCGCAGCATCAGCAGCTTGTCTGCACACCCAGTTAATCAGTTACGATGGGTTTATTCTGAGTTGGCCCAGTCCCTTAGTCAGCCCAAGCCAGTTTGCTGAATTTTCCCTTTTCCCAGCTGCCCCACCTGCAAAAATGTCCATGCAGCCATGGAGAATAGCCTTGCAATATAACTCAAGATAATGTTTTAAAATGGTCACCGTTATTGTCCTGGGCCAACAATATCAATACAGCAACTGAGTCTAAGGAAGAAATGGTTAGGCCTGTGATGCCTCCAAATAGCTGGTGAAATTTGTTGGGAGAGGTCATTATTATCACTGGTTTTGGTTTGGTTTTAGCCAGAATACTACCTGCACTGCAGGATTCCTATAACCTCCATTGCACTGTTTTTCCTTGCAGTGTTTGGAGTTCAAAACAACCTGTCTCCAAGCTCTTCAGCCGTGACCCAGAATGCTACTGCAGCCTCCGCAGGTCAGCAACAAAGTAAGCCTGGAGAAAGTGTGAGCGTCACCAATGTGTGCTGCCTTCTCCCACCTTTTCTGTAGTGACTAGAAAGTTCTTATTGACAGAAGATCCCTCTTTGCCATCTTCTTGGTGCAATATGAAGGGATATTGAGGAAGATTTCCTCTGCTTTGCATGTGCAGGAAGAGCTCCCAGTGCCTATGCACTGGAGATTTGCTGGCTGGGGAAGCCCTTGATCATTTGAGTTGTCCTAGGTATGCTGAATAAGAAAAGATTGTTGAAATGGTTTGCAGCCCAAGTTTGGTGTGTGTAGATCCCTTAACATCCTTCATCTTTGTCATTCTTGAATTTCTTCATTGCAGCATATGGGATGAAGAACACTTCCCAGAGCAACACCATGGCAAGCACTGGTGTGTCTGCCTCAGCAGGTGAGTGTGTCATTTATAGCTGCTTAGGTATGGCCTTGTACACGCATATCATAATAGAAAGAACTTAGAGATTCAGCCAGCTGAGTGACATTCAGGTGCATATCTTGTCAGTAGCCAAGTCTCCTACCAGTACCTATCTGAAAATAAAATGAGTGAAAAGTTAAGAATGAACAAATGAGCTGATCTGATTCAGATCTCCCCTACCTTGTGATAATTTGGATTATTTAATTGCAGCTATTTCTGCTCAGCAGGCAGGAAACTGGATAGAAGAGCACATATCTGAATTGTACTTCATTTGAACCCAAAACATTTGCAAGGTTGCTCTTAAGCATAATTTTGCAGTAGTACCAGCTTCAGCTACTCAAAAACAAAGGAACTGACTTACACATTATCAGATTAAGGGTTTTCTAATGAGAGAAGTTGAAGTCTTTCTACTGCCCTCTGTCCTTGAACAGTTGAAATTCGTCCTTTCCAGTTCTTTTCTGCCACTCTGAGAGTCACAAATTACTTTTCTTTTTTTTTTGTAAGGAAAGCTGACTTTGTTTTGTAACCCAAGGACTCCCAAAGATGAGGCTTAAAAATAGGTGTAAAGACCACAGAAGTTATAATAACATTTCTAACAAAGATTTACTCCAGGTTTCTGCTAGAGTAATGGAATAATACCGTTCTGGTTATCTGGATTTTCAATTTTGTGTCAGTTTGTGTACAAATTCACATTTCTACACCATGCCAGGCATACTTGATAATGCCTACTGGCACAAGAGTGACCACAGTGACGGCTTTGAACCTTGTTTGGCCTGTGCCAAACGTCAGTAAACTGTAGTTCAATCTCTCCTAAACCTGCCTGGCTGCCAAGTATGTGGAGCATACTTTGTGCTTGACAGAGTAGCAGCTCAGCTTGGCTGTGCTGGCTCTGCTGACCCCTGAATGTCTCTCTCAGGCTGGGTTTCTATGATTCCATAGTAAGTGTGTTTCCGAAGTGGAAAAGTCATTCACCAAATCACTCCTGTGTGTGATTGAATTCCAGATGTTCTCCATTCCCGGTAGCAGTGTGCTTCCCACATCTCTATAGAAACATCTCTATAGAAATCTGGTGACATGCACAGCTCTCAGCTTCAGTGACCAGTGTGTCTTTTATAGGGTGCTCATAGTAGTAGCAAACCAAATCACAATGTGACTACCTATTTTAATGAACCAAAGTGCATGTGGCATGTAGTTATGGACTCACACTCATGTCCTCTTCTTTATCACCTTTTACCAATATTCCAGGAGGAACTGTGTTGAGCTCCCAGGGAGATGACGTTCTGCGCAAAGACTGCAAGTTCCTGCTGGTGGAGAAGGACAATGCCCCAGCAAAGGAGATGGAGCTCTTGGTCATGACAAAGGACAGTGGCAAAGTCTTTAATGCCTCTGCCACTGGGCTTAATGGAGGTAACTTCCTCCTTTTGGGACATGTGTATATTCTGAGGGCAGAGAAGTGAAGAGAGGTTCAGGCTTCAGGACGCTACACCTGACTTGTAAGCCAAACAAGAAGCTCTGGCAGGCAGTTCACCTTTAACCGTGCCAGCTGCAATCTGGGTGTAGCTTTTGCATTTGAAGCACCAGAGCATGCCATGGGATATTTCACAAAGCTCAGGAGCTTTGAGAGCAAAAAAACTAGATCTGGTTTTAACAGGCAGAGCTATTGTGTCTTCCCAATAAAAATATGCATTTTATCAATGAAAGAAGGTAGGCCTGGTTCAACTTCGGATGTTTTCAATTATATTTGATTCCTATTCAGGATCCTTTGCAGATGATACCTTGAAAAAGGAGAAGCAGGGATTTTCCTCCTCTTATGCTACAGATACTGGCCTAAAATCAGATGTAAATGGTAAGAGTTCATCCCTGTGGAAATGCAATAGAATTTTTTCCTTTTTTCTCCATTACTACCATTCCCTTTCAAGCCCCTGCTCTAAGTTTTGTCATGTACAGAGAGACTAGTAAAATGTCTTTTACTGCTGTTAAAACAGGAGGACTGAAATCCATGCCAAAAAGGGAGAAAGAAACTTATGCCGGTAAGTGACACAACTCAGACTTTCATTGAAAGAAGCACCAAGGCACAATATACAAAAAGCAATTGTTCCTGGGGGACATGGGTGATCTCTGTGCAATGACATCAGAGGGAGGCTACCAGAGAAATTGGTACCAGTGATTTGATTCTAGATGAGTGGGCAGTTGGGGTATTTTTTTATTGCTAGAGAAAATCAGATAGCAGACAGTCCAGCTGCATCCTGCTACCAGGACAGATTTCTGGGAAAGAGAGGGCTCAGAAGACCATGTTGGCTATTGCTGTAATTTTTCCTCAAATCTGCCCAAAAAAATCCCTTGAGTGGATAATTTTTTTCAGCTGTTATTTTAAAATGCAGTGGGTGTTGTCTCCTGTTGGAATTGCCTTTGGAAATACTGTTCCTGGCTTCCACAGGGATTAGAATTACACGCACCATGTGCAGAGTGTGGTGTTAAGATTTTTCTCCCTAGCCCTTTGTATAATGAATTAGAACTTGGTATCCTTATTGTAAGAGATTCTTAACTCTGAAGTCGAGGAACTCTTCATTAACTAGGAGACTGCTCCTTCTCTCTTCCAGAAATACGAAGTGGTGATGTGGGGGGTGCAATTGGATCAGCACCATCCTGGTGTCCCTGTGGTTCCTGCTGTACCTGGTGGAAATGGCTCCTGGGTTTGCTTCTAGCCTGGTTGTTTCTCCTTGGATTGCTCTTTGGACTCATTGCTCTGGGTAAGAAATAACTGAGGAACAAGGTGTTGAATGGGATAGTAGGACAGAGGGTGTAAGCTGGCAAAGAGGCTAAGCACTAGATATACCGAGGCAGAAAACTGAGGAGCACGTTCAGCTTGATGGTGACCGCCACTAAGATAATACAAATGGACAGAAAAAATGGATGAGGAATAGAAACCTTTGATGAGGGATTATCTAGTCTCGGGGTGAGCAGGATAGGAAAGCTCCTGAGATCTGAGGTTTTACAGCTCTGGGACTAAATTGCTATTTAAACTTCAGATAACCTTTCTAGGGGAAAAAAAAGGATACAAAGAACTTGGCAGATCTCAGTGGCCATAGCAATCTGACACAGTATTGCCATGTCCCTGCTGATAGCTGAAGGTAATTCAGGCCTGTATATGTGGCAGAATGTTCCATAGCATGTTCCTTTGACCTTCCAGCGGAAGAAGTGAGAAAGCTGAAATCTCGCGTGGAAGACCTGGAAAAAATCAATGGTGGCCTCCTGGCAATTAACCAAGGGAATTCAAAAATAGAAAAGGATGCTAGAATAGACTTTCTTCATGGTATCTCACCCTCCTCGACCTTCCCTTATGAAAATGAAGAGTCAGTCTGGTTGATGGTGAAGAGCAGACTGAACAAGGAAATGGAACGAGGTGAGCAGAGTCAATACCTGTGATGCTGCATGAGACCAAATTATTGCTTGCCCGTGGGCCTGAAGGCTAGAACTTTTTCTCTTCAATGAAGTCTGTCAAAAGTAGTGCCCTCACCTCATCCTCAGAGACAGACTGTGCTGGAGCTCAGAGTGCTACCTCTAACATTGGTGGTGCATCCCTTAAATCCATCAGAAAAGGGAGAAGAAAGAAAGTTGCAGACATGCCATCCTGGGCCAGGATGTATCATGTTTGCTGTAGCAAGTGTGTTTTCCATTTTGGAAGACCTATGCAGAAAAATGAACCCACACCTTGTTTCTCATGCTGCTTTTGTACGTGAAATGAGTAGCTACTCTGTTGTGTAATGCACTCTAACAGCCCCTTCACTTCTGTTACAGGCTACTTCCGAGGGGAGAAAGGAGAACGTGGTGAGAAAGGTACAGCCATATAGTCCTCCTATTCCCCTGTCCAATTCCTTGGCTCTAGCAATGCACAAGTTTGGGGGGGATGTTGCCACCAGGGGCAAGTGGCAGTGAGGAAGATGAAGGTGGTTTATACTTAAACAAAAGGAATCATGGAATTGTTTAGGTTGGAAAAGACCTCTAAGATCATGGAGTCCAACTGTAAACCTAACACTGCCAAGTCCACCAGTAGATCATCTCCCTAACTGCCATATCTATATGTCTCCGGGGACAGTGACTCAACCACTTCCCTGGGCAGCCTGTTCCAATGCTCCATAAGACTTCTGGTGAAGAATTTTTTCATAATATCCAATCTAAACCTCCCCTGGTGCAGCTTGAGGCCATTTCCTTTTGTCCTATTGCTTGTTACTTGGGAGAAGAGACTGAACCCCACTTCAGTACAACATCCCTTGAGGGAGTTGTAGAGAGTAATAAGGTCTACACAGATACTCATTTTGTCCAGTCTAAACACATCCAGCTCCCTCATCTGCTCCTCGCAGGAGAAGTGCTCCAACCCCTTCACCAGCTCTGTTGCCCTTGTCTGAACTCCTCCCAGCACATCAAGGTCCTTCTTGTAGTGAGGGGCCCAGAACTGAACACAGCACTCGGCACAACTACAGGGAGAGGATCACTTCACTGGTCCTGCTGAACTAAAGCTAGTTTTCCATGTAAACTGTAGAGTCTCTGATCCCATGCAAAATAATATAGGAGGCCAAATCTTGCATTGTGCCAGTGTGAAAGGCTAGGTTATGGTTGCCACTAGTGGGATGGGTTTGATCCTGCCCTATTCAGTTATGAAGTGTCCCTGTTCACCCTTAACTCCTTCATGTTTCACTGAAGGTGGGAAAGCAACTAGAAAACCAAAATGAATGAGTAATCATAGGAGATATTTCCAGGGTGTCTCCTGATTCAACTTTTTTTCTGCTTTTCTCAGGTGACATGGGAGTGCAAGGTCCCAAAGGTGAGTCTGGAGTACCATGCTTTCTCAGGTAGATTGGCAGCCTGCCACAGGGTCTGAGTAGCAAATGGATTTTTGCTACTCCAGAAGCTGGAGAAGGTGATGTTAGTTATCTGTTACTGTTGTGATGGTTGGTTTTTTTCTCTTCTTCTGGGCAAAGAAAATTTTAGAGTTCATAGTAGAAGAGAGAACAGATCTCACTTCGAATTTAGAAACTTCTTTCACCTGTATGAAAGTCCTTTCTGAAGCCAGGCTCTACTGGGTTTAATCACAGTGTGAAGAGTGCTTCAGAGGATTTTGCATGGTGTGAATGAATGAGTTCTTTACATAAAATACATGGGAGACAAAATGACATTGTTGGAGGCAATAAAACTTGCAAACATCCCAGGAACATAAACTCCTTTTTATGGAGGTGAGGGTCAGCCAAAGTGACAAACAGGGAAGACAGCATTTCCCACTGACTGTTTATTTATTTCTCTCTACAGGAGACCGAGGGCTTCCTGGTGTCCCAGGTGAGCTGTCGTACAATTCCCCTTTGACGGAGGACATTTTTAGTGACATTACTGTAGGCAAGAACGAATTTTGCACTGCAGATCTAGCTCAGGATGGTTCTCTAAAGAGTCAATCTTTAGCATAGGCTGTATCACTTGAATAATGTCTTGGTGCTAAGCGTCAGACACAGCTTAGAGACTTGGTTACAAGCTAGGCCTTGGCCAGACTCCCACTCAATTAAACACGCTGAATTAAGGGTTGTGAAGATCCCAGTCTACCACTGAAAGAATCCTACAGCTTGTGCTTATATGTATTGTGTTCTAAAGACATCCCTGTTCAAGTGCTCACCTTCTGAGTAATATATTCTTTACCTCAGCTGATTGTTCCCTCCAGGCTTCAGGTTCCTGTAATTTGCATGTTATTCTTTCATGGTGCAGAGTCAAGAAATCTGAGCATTAATTGTGTTTTTCTTTCCAGGCATTCCTGGTCCAATGGGGCACCAAGGACCAGAAGGACCAAAAGGACAGAAAGGCAGCATGGGTAAGGCTCTCTGTCAGTGCTGTGAGTCTTTCACAAATGATTGACAGTGGCATGGGAATACAGTGACCATTGCCTTCCCCAATGGATCCTTTTGCACAAGGCGTCCTGTAGACACTTTGTTTTACATGGCATTTGTTTCCTGTAGGTGAGCCTGGAATGGAAGGTCCCATGGGACAAAGAGGTCGAGAGGGTCTACCAGGGCCTCGAGGGGAGCCAGGACCACCTGGACTGGGAGAAAAAGGAGACAGAGGTAGGAACCAGGTGTCTCATTGTTGGATAAAGCGGGGATGGACAAAAGCTGGAGTGTGCTCCCAGTTTATAAAACACCTCAGCGGCAGAATTTGATTTCATTGTTCCAATCCAGATTTCATGTCAGACATTTCCCAGAATAGATGAATACGGCCTAAAGAATTCTTTTTGCCAAACTTATAATGGGTAAACAAGGGTTGGTTTGGTTTGCCAGGTTCGACAGTCAAGTTTGAGTTTGACAGAACCAAAAACTCTTTACTATCAAGATTGTCTTCTTCCCTCTTATCCCAGTCACCAAAGCTGGGGGACTTGTCTTGCTGAAGCCCAGGGAGCTCGTATCTTTTTCTTGAACAACGTGTGCCTATTTGTGTGTTTTGAACCAACCAGCAGATTATTCTTGACACTTGCTAAAAAAAGAATAAAAGGAGATGGGATAATGAAAAAATGGGAGTACAGTTATGTTCTACTGTGACTATTCATGCTCTTATTTTGCAGGTGCTATTGGTGAGCCAGGTCCTCCTGGGCCACCTGGACCCCAAGGTTCTGCTGGCCTAAAAGGTAAATAAGAAGATGGAGAGAGAGGACCTAGCAGGGTGGTTAGGAGTAAACGAACACCCCAACTTTCCTGTTTCACTTGTGTTGCTCTGCAGTAACCAGAAAAGTGAACTAATGGTCTCACTTTAGATAAAATTTACTTTGATAGTTACACATAACCTTTAGAGCAATAAATTCTTGGACATTTTTAATGAGAATGGGGAGTGGCAGGGAGGTTTCTCAAAACACCAGTCTTGAAGATGTGTGATGTTTCCACCTGTTTTTTCTTTGCTTTCAGGAATAATAACGTAAACTCCATTTCCCTGACAAGCTTCTAATAGAGTTACAGCTCTACAGTCCATGTAACTGAGATAAAAATTGTACTACAAAAAATGTGTCCCACATGAAGCACAGATCCCAGCATCTCAGTCAAGCTGGAAGGCTTGTGTCTCTTTAGTTTAGGGAAAAACACTTCCTCAATGTCACAGAGAACTAAGTTCTTTAAGTTTGTCCTGGTTTTGAGGATGCCAGTGATGCAAATTCTTCCAGTGGCTGGGGAAATTCCAACCTGCTAAACACCTCTTGGATTGTAGATGTTCTCGGGCAAACTGAAATAGATTTGTTCATTTTCTAATTGTGGTGTTACTGAAAGAAAATCCATGTTCCTTGTTCACAGGTCTGATGGGTTCTCCAGGCCCACAAGGTCCTCCAGGTGAGTGCTGCATTCCTTTGCATCTAGAGACTAGGGAAAACAAAAACAGATTGACAGCTTCTCACAGCTTTTTCTGCTTCAGTGATGCATTGTGGTGAGTGGGATGAATTGAAACCCCCATCTCATTTTTGTGCAGGTCCTCCTGGCCTACAAGGATTTAGAGGAGAAGCAGGTCTTCCAGGTGCTAAAGGTAGGTTTCTCTTCCCCGTGCCACTCACAGCAGCACTGGCTGATACACTTTTCTGGCACTGCTCTGAGCAGCAGACTTGGTCTGATTTTGATGCTATGGGCAAAGAAAAGCATAAGACTAAGGAAAAGGGAGGAGAAACCCAACTTAGTGATTGCAAGCAAATATTGAGAAATACAGGAGACACAGAGGTAATAGAGTAGTCTAGGTGAGGAAACGCATTTGATGGATGCAGCTGTATTGAAGGAAAGGAATTTCAGTTTGAGTTTGTCTGCTATCAGAGAATCTGTATTCCCCCTATGATTTTTCTTGATGCGTGAAATTTCTTTCCCTTATGACTTATAATTACTGTTCTTCAATCCTCAATGTATCTTTCAGGTGAGAAAGGAGCCAGTGGACCTCCTGGACCCAAAGGTATGTTGATCAATTAGTTATCTTTTTTGGTTATTTTCTTTAGATACGGGTACTGTCCATGGGTACCCTATCCTTCTTTGGCTTTTTCTTCCCTGCTCTTGTCAGAAAGCAGACTTTATTTTCTCTGATGGAAACATTTTACAATGAAACAATATCACATAATCCTTCCCTTTTTCATATCACAGGTGATCAGGGTGAGAAGGGTTCTCGTGGAATGACAGGTCAGTAGATTGGAACACTGGAGTAACAGCCGATCTAATATACATGTGCATTATTTGAGTTTTCAAAAAAAGTACAGTCCAGCCAATCCCAGTTAGCTTTCTGAAAAAGTATGATGATGTTACTGGTTATAACAGTTTTATTTTTGCGCCCAAGTTATAAACAAATAGATCCCATTCTTGGTTCCAGCAATCTTGGTAGCAATCCTTGTATTTAGCTTTAGGGAAATCCTCCCTCACGTGCCCTGTATTCACATCTCTTGACCTTTTCTAATGCCCCGAGACAGTCATGAATCATGAGTTCTGAACATCCTGTAAATGCTGGTTTTCAGTTGCAAAGCAGCAAATATATCTGACAGTCATAGATTGTATCTTCACCAAGATTTGTTTGATTTGTTTTCATACTGTTTTGCAAAAGGTGAACAAGGCTCAAGAGGAATGCCTGGACCTCCAGGAGAGCCAGGGGCTAAAGGACCTGCAGGTGGGTAACAGAAAACAGCTGTTTTTATACGTGAGGCAATGTCATTGCCACCCAAAGTGTGTTTCTGTGAGCACAGACAAGGAAACAACACAGATGTGGAATCATAATGGTTGTGACCCTCAGTCTTTTCTCTAGACAGCTCCCATTAGTCTGTGTCCTTCAGATAAGTTTTGCATTAATGTTTCCCGATCTTCAGTAACTGCAGCCAAGGTTTCTTTCAGATGCCACATACTGAGAAGCCACTTTTATGTTTAGGGCTGTGCTCCACTTAAGAGGAGGACAGGACAACTGTGGTACTTTTTCAGTAGTCTCTGACAATCTCTTTCCTTTGGACAGGAAAAGCTGGCCGTGATGGACAGCCAGGTGAAAAAGGTAAGGGATTCCTTGGAGGTAGAAGTGCAGGTACTTTCTGACTTGGCAGGAGATGGATTTGTAAAATGGGTGGGAGAAAGATGACAGCAGATTCACCTTCTGGGACCTTGCTGTCTCAGAACTGTACAGTCAACCATGTAAGCATGGAACTGGGACATATAGTGAAGCAGACTGTGAACCTGTGACAGGGTTCTTCTCACTACGGAACTCTTCTGTCATTGATGTTCCCCTCCCAGACACTGCTGCTGGAAATGGCCAGGTGGCTGTGAGGATGCAATAGATAGAAAGTACTGCAGCACAGCTGGTGGCCAAGCTTGAACGGATTGGTATATTGTAAGTCAGTGACTTCTGTCTTGTTAATAATAATTATATCTGTAGGTGAACCAGGTCTTATGGGAATGCCAGGTGTCCGAGGCCCTCCAGGACCCACTGGAGATGCAGGAGAGCCAGGTAAAACATACAGAGAACAAAAATGCTTTTTGCTCAGTCAGGAACACAGATGTATTTGTCAGCAATTTCCAGTCTTAATTTGAATTTAAGGATGTCAGAGGATCTGTGTACTCTAAGATGGCGATGAAAGGAAAATACTTGGGAATCTAGACCCTTCATGGTCCCAGGATTATACACGCTGCAAACGTCAGCTGTTATGAGCCAGCCTTCAATTTACATACCAGTTGCTCAGCCAGTTTGCACCACTTGAAAATTGTATGCTATGATTTTGTGTAATTGTACTCTTTTTATCCCTGTCTATCTTTTTCACACCTGAAATTTGTTTAGACACCTTAGAATTTTTGCCTTTTTCTGGCAGGTCTCACAGGACCCCAGGGACCACCAGGTAGGCTTTTTCACTGTATTCCCATTTATCAGTGTTTACCCATATAATTTTGATATGGGCTCAAAAAACTCTTGTAGTTTCCCCTCTGGGCTGCTCAGGGCTTCCAAAGTGATATCTCAAGGTTTCTGTATCTCCTTTGGCTTTTGAGAAAGGTTTTGTGGTTGGTGTGTAGATTTTGAGCAATGCAGGGCCTTGGAGTGTTGAAAATTTGCCTCTCCCCAAAATGTAGTTTTCAACGAATAACATGTTCCCTGTGCATCACTGAAAGGTCCTTCTAATTAGCTGCAGAAACAGAAAGGAGAGGATTTAGCAATAGATGTGGAAACAGAGGATGTGACATCTGTAAGCAGTGGTGGTCTGGCAGACAGTTCACCAGGGAATTTATCCAGGAGCCTCAGGACAGGTAGCAGTACCTGGAAGAAGCTACAAGGAAATCTGAGGAGCAATGTCATCACCCAGGGAGCAGTGGGAGCAGGGAAGCCCAGGGACACTACCACCCCAATCTGTTCCTCCACATGCTGTCAGGGACCTGCTCATAATGCTGAAAGTTAAGGTCTGGAGTAGAGAGCTCCTATAAACCCACAGATGAAACTCCACTGGGGCACCTGGAAGAAGTACAGCAAACAATATTTGCACTAACCATTTTAAATTGTTTGTCTATCTCATATCAGGACTTCCAGGCAACCCAGGCCGACCAGGGGCTAAAGGTGAGTTTTGTTTCTTCCCTAGTACTCCTTTTCGCTTATTTTAGCGAGGATTAGCAGCTCTGCTGACCAGTGCCTGGATCAACAGTGGCATCTAGTAAAGAATTCTAGGGGAGGTTTGAGAAACACAGTAGCCATAGCTTCCTTGAGCATACAGGAAAGGTAGGGAGGGCATCTGCTGAGGGATGCAGCATGACAGCCCTTCACTGACAAAACCTTAGCACGCGTGCTTCTGCCCTGAGCATGTGAGTGTGATGTCTAGTGACTGTAAGGGAAGCTGTGTGCCTTCCTCGGATAAATAAAGGTCTATTGCCTATGCTGGCAGATGTAGTGCTTGGAAAGCTGATCAGAGGATATCTCTGGATTAGCTGAGCTCTCTGGCTTCCCCCATAACCTTCTAGTCCTATGATTTCTCAGGCAAGAGATAGGGGCAAAGAGAACAGAAATTACATGTTTAATAACCTAATGTCATTGAGCTAGTTACAGATCTTCCCCCAAAAAGAAGATAATCTTTTGTCTCTTTGTTTTCCTAGGAGAACCTGGAGCTCCAGGAAAAGTCATAAGTGCTGGTATGAAGTGCTGTGAGAGTTCAAACACTTCTGCTTTTGGAGATTTTCTCTGGATTTTGTTATGCATCCTCAGTTCCTCTCAACCATGTGTCAGACTTGTACCAAGGCTCCTTGTGTTGGGAGAATACACATGTGATAGATGCGGGATTCCTTAAGTATAGATTTGTTACGCATTCACTGGATCTGTGCATATAACTGTGTGTGTACAAGTGCCTGTGATTGTTTTTCAGAGGGCTCATCAACTATTACCCTGCCAGGCCCACCAGGTCCCCCAGGCCCACCTGGCCCCACTGGACCTCCAGGTGTTCCAGGTGAGGAAGCTGCTCCCCTGCTGTGGTTTTTGCAGGCAGCTTACATTGCTGTGCATCCACTTCTTATTTTAATGTACAACGTTCATGGTCTCTGCCAGACTGCCCTGTCTGGGAGGCAAGGTGGCTCATGCAAGGCTCATGGTCCTCACCCTTCCCTGCAGAAAGACCAGGGTCAGGCTGAGTTAGGAAGGCAGCACCCTCAAGGGAGAAATGGAATAAGATCAGAGGGAAGAAGGACAGCAGGGAGGGACAAGAAGATGAAGAAACTGGGCACACTGTTGTTATCCTTTGATCTGATGAGAACAAAGTAGTGATAGGCCAAATCCAGTGAGTAGAATCCAGCTCTCTTTTGCTGTTCAGGAAAGCAGACTTGTGTCTGATCCCTTTCCTGGCACTGTTACTGAAATCAGGAAGTGCTTGTTTTCCAGTCTTAGCTTTCAACTCAAGACAGCAGAATTCCCTCACGAGCATCTGGAAATCTTTCATAAACACACACAGACACACATACTCTGGCCATGCATGAGCTCAGTCCTCAGATTCCTCTGTCCCTGGTCAGACACTGCCCTCCCCATGCTGGTGTCAGGCACCAGAGTTTCTTAGACCTGGTTCTCAGGGCACTTCTGTGCCTCTTCCAGCTCTACAGCTGGAGCTAATCCAGGTTTGGTAGAGCCACCCTCAGCTTGCAGCAGAGGCCTGTTGCATTTCTGTTGTGGTCAGTGGCATTCTGCTTATTTCCCCAGTCTGAGAGGCACCAAGCACTTTAATTGCAGAATGATGGAAAATAAGCATCTTCTCCAGAGCTTCAAGTAATACATGGATCATTGATTCATCCATACCCCATAGCAATTCCATTTAGTTATATAGAAAAGTACATTATTTAATAGTCTTAGTTCTTATAAAAGGCCTATTGATTCTTTCCTGCTACTGTAAAATACAACCTGGGAAATCTAATGAAACCGGTTGTTTTTTCCTTTGAAAACCAGGTCCTGTTGGCCCAGCTGGTCTCCCTGGACAGCAAGGTATCATTCTCCATCAGCTTTGATCATGCATCTTAAGAGAACGGAATTCATTAGTTTTCCTTTGTTTCTAATTCTCTCAGCCCTTGGCACATTTTCTCTCCCTTTTGTTTGCAGATTTCTTCCTTACAGTTCATTTTTCTGCATTATTTGGCTTAATTAATCTTGTAAAGAATTTCCATTCTTTTTTGTTTTCTCAGGGGAAGAAGGAAGGGGGTAAGAGGGTGTTAAGAGCCAGAGTATTGTGGATGCTGCAAATGTCTGGTTTTCCTTATGTTATTTTTTCCAAGGGCTGGTATTTCTAAGGCACATCTCAAGTGCAGTTGCTTCTCTGTGATAGGGGATATAGCCCAGCTGGATACCTCCTGCCATTTTGAAAGGCAGGAGAACAAAACAGACCCCAACTGGGAATAATGTCACTGTGTCACTGCCAATTGAACAGACATCTGTTTGGAAGGGCCTGAACAGAGCTGACCCCTTAGAACCTCTCTTAGCTGATTTTCTATGATTCTGTTAGAGCAAATTGTGCAGTAATTTCCACATTGGAACATAGTATCCCTCAGAGCTGGGGACAGCTCCCAGTTCATATGAGAAAAGTCTGAGCCCGTTGTCAAGGAGGTGAGGAGTGGGTACAAAATATCACCCTCTCTCAGTAACATAATTCACTCTCTCATTTTCTTTCTTTTTTCCCTGAAAAAGGTCCACGGGGTGAGAAGGGATCCCCAGGTGAAGCTGTGGTAGAAACTATCAGAACAGAAGTTTCGTCATTAGCATCTCAAAGTAAGTGGCTCTACCTTTCCAATCCTTTGGTTGGAGACATGTCAGAGCCTCAAGGCCTGCTCTCAGCTACCAGGAGATTCCCCTATCTCTTTCCCTTCAACATGACACAGGGCAAGTGTGTGTCTATGCTTGGTGGTGGGACTGCCTCTTCTGCCGTCTTGCTCATCTGTGCATCCCAAAGTCATTTCAGAAGGAGGTAGATGGCACCAGGCCCATGTCACAGAGAGGGAAGCTTAGGAATGATGGCTGGAACAGCTGCTAACAGCAGAGATGGTCACAGAGCTGAGAGGTTTCAGCCTGGCCTTTCAGCCACTGTGTTCACACAGCCATAGCCTCTGTGCAGTATGAATGTGCAGTATGAATGTGGAGCCATCTGCAAGAGGAGAACCAGTTTGAAAAGGCATGTTAATCTGAGCAACAGAAATAATCTCTCTGCAAGTTAGAGGATGAGGGGAGCAAATGCTATTTTAAGGCAAAAATAAGTGGAGCAGAACAGAATGGTTTAGCAACATCCCAAGAAAATTGCTTGCTCTGAGCAATACTAGGTGTGTGATGCATTTTCAGTCAGTATTCCTGTATCGCAGGGTCTGGGACCTCTGCAAATGTGCAGCAGAGGCAAGGTAGAAGAGGGCATACAACTATAAGTGATCGTTGCCCGATCACCATCGGAACAGGGCCGTGTAGATTCAGGCCATGCTGCAGTACTGTCTCATTCCCCATTCAGGAGTCTTGGATCTCAGCATCACTAAACTGAATCTGTGCCTTAAGTTGGAGGTGAGGGTACATCTCACAGTACAATCAAGATAACACAGTGCAGCTATTTGTTAAATGATGTCTGTGTTATGTTCTCCTCCCAAAACTTGCCTCTCTTTTAAGTAGTCTTTCTTCTCCTTGAAAGTTCTTTCCCTCCTTCTCTGTCCTTTGAGTCCTTTGCCATTTCCCTCAGCAACCATTACTTTCCTCCCTGTGTCCAATATGCTGCCAGCCTGCTCAGCACTCTGTTTTGCCTCATATCCTAACCTGCAGGCTGACAACCAAACACATATATCCTCTTGTCTTCTATTCCTCAGCTTTGGCTTAGGTCACCCAGGTCCTGCCTTAGTCCACCTTTCATCGTGAGAACTTCTAACAGCAATGTATCAAGAGTTTCCATAGCAGCAGTAGCTCCATAGCAACAATTTTCCCTTATTTGTGTGTGTTTCTTTTGCACAGTGCTGGGAGATTTACAAGGACGAGCAGGACCACCCGGTCCCCCTGGACCACCAGGTAGGTAATACAGCAGAGCTCAGTACTTAAGCAGGGGGATGCTCACACATGTGGCACGTTTCTGGGCCATGCAGTTTCCTGAGTAAACATTCTATAATACCCCTGTTTCTTTTGTCATCAGGTGAATCTGTGCAGGGACCCCCTGGACCTCGTGGTCCACCAGGTAAGAGCTTGTTCCTCTGAAACAAAACAGGAAACTGGGGGTTTTTTCCAATGCCTCTATTCTGTGCCTTTCAGTATCCCAGATTTTGTACCTGGTGGAATTTAGTAGGCCTGACTTTATTGGAAGAAATATGTCCCCTAGTGGGTTCCTACTAACACAATGTCCCTGCAGCAAGATGCCACCCAGCAGAGGACATTTGCTTTGGCAGAGGTTTCCAGACAGAGTAGTAATTCATAAAAGCCGTACTTTTTGGAAAGACACTCAAAGTTTTCAAGTCCCAAAGGAAGTAACTGCAATCAATTCCATATTTATTTCTTACTTGTCCAGCCTTAATTTCCAGCTGCAGACAGGTGGGAAGGTTCTTATCAGGAACATATTCCCACTCCCCCTCCTGCATAGATTTCCCTTCAACAGCCAGAACAGGGGAGGTGCAGGAGGGCATGAGAGAGGAGCATAACCCCTTTCCTTGCTCTCTGCTCAGTAGGAAAAGGGGGCAGATCAGGTGTATTAATGTTCCCTTTCACTGTGATGAAGGCCAGCTGCAATAGGCACCCTGTACCACAGAGAAAAGAGTCTCTCTGTATTTTGTCTGCTACTGTGGCAAATTATAATGAAAATTAACTAACAGGGATAGATGTGTGGAGAAAATGATGATATGAGCATCCACTGGGAAATACTAGAGCTAAGGCCATGGCTGGAGTTGTAGCAGCTCTGAGATGCATTTACATATGTTGCTGATGCTCATCTTTCCTGAAGCCTTTTTGTGTCCCTTTTGCTTAGGAGAAGGATTGCCAGGACCTCCAGGCCCACCAGGGAGACCAGGATCTTCCTTGTCCACCTCAGGTAGGTTCTTATCACTCATTCCCTAACCTGTGCCCTGGGAATGTCCTGTTGGGGTTCCAGAGAGCACGTACTTGGTGGAGCCAGAGAAACCTTGTGTCATGTTCTGTGGATATCATGAAGAAATCTTTTTGTTTTCATTACAGAAGCATTCTTCACAGGCCCACCAGGCCCACCAGGTCCACCAGGCCCAAAAGGAGACCAAGGTGGGTATATCCTACTGCCTCACCAAGGTGCTAGATGGATCTCACCACCTTAGACTGAAAAGAAGGAAGGACGGGCTTGAGAGCAGGAAGCATCCTGCCTTTCTGTGGCTGAAAGACAGCTTAGCATGGTTGTCACTAAGTAGGGACTCCTGTCTGCCATAAAACAAGTCAGTCTGTCAGAGAAATTTACTCCCCTCCAGTACTGGAGGCAAGGCAATCACTGTCTTCCCATCTCAACTTTTCAAGCCCATCAGATTCAAGAGCATTCAGAGCTTCAAATTTGCTATCGAAGGGGAACAGTATTCTTGCAAAATGCTGTGTGGACTAAGTCAGGGGAAGGAGGGGTCCCTGTGAATTGTAGCTCAGCTCTCAGCTGGCAAGAAACCATGGCACCCGCTACCTTTACCCATTTCTCTCCTGCAAATTGAAGGCCAAGATAATATGCTGCAGTGTAGGCTGGGATGTTGCAGATGAGAGTAAAGCAACTAATAACACTGTTCCTCTGCTCCCCTGTTTACAGGTGAACGAGGTCCACGAGGACTCACAGGTGAGGAGGCTTCCAGAAGGTGTCAGTGGGGTTCAGGGTAGGTCTGTGTATATAACTGCTCCTCCATTTCTGTGTCCCACACAGGAGAACCGGGTGAACCTGGCCTTTCAGCATTCTCCTCCCATGGTCAGTCTGTGCCCCCTTTCCCCTTTTGAATTCGTTGTCCCTAGGCTGAAACCAGGGGCAAAATTCTGCTCAATTGATTTTACCTTGGCTTTAGTGGAGCCAGGATTTTGTCCACACACTTTATTCCTGTGAATCTCTTACTCTCCTTCTGCAATTTCCAGGTGAAAGAGTCACCATACAGGGACCCCCAGGCCCGCCAGGCCCACCTGGACCAAAAGGTGAAGTTTAAAATCTTCTTTCTTTCTTTCTTTGCTGGTGGCCTCACACAGCCAAGCAAGGTTGAGACCTTGACAGAACCTGGTCCTTTGGTAACTACAGCTGTGCTCATTCTGCCTTTTCAGGCAGAGCAGGCCTATGGCAATAGAATTGCTCTGAGCACAAGGCACTTGAGCAGGTCACAGAATGCTCAGGAAAGCTGCTGTGGGCTCCTCCTTATTCCCAACAAGCTGTTGATCCAGGACAGTCATTACAAGGGTTGGGTATTTGCTTCTCTGACAACATTTTGCTTCACTGTTTTACATGACCAAGCTATATAACATGCAGTGACCCCCATTAAAACTGTCTGCGTCCCTTCCCTCACTGTTTTCCAGGTGATGCTGGTGTCCCAGGTGCTCCCGGCATCCCAGGAGCATCTCGAGGTAAGAGGCCAGATGATCATTGCTCTGATATTAACAAGGAATACTGACATCCTGGTGGAGACTTTGAAGAAGTTCCTTTAACTTTTGCCAGTGAGGTTGCCAATATAATGCTGTTGGGATTTGTGTTCAAAAGCTCTTTTTGCACAGCTTTCCTTTAATCATAAAATTTAGGAATTGTTAGTTTTCTTTTTTCCAGCTTACTGGGAATCCTTTGACCCAGAGTTTTTCCTCTGTGTGAGAATGTTCTTGAACTGGTGCTGCCCAGGCTGACTGGGATTGGGAGCAGCGGGGCAGTGAGGTTAGACTAATGAGCTTGAGTGCTTTATAATCTCCATCTGTATTCTGTACAGCATTGCACTCTGGTGCACAAGCTGACCCAGTCTGCCCATTCAAAGGTCTCTGGATTCAGCCCTGCAGAGCTGCATGGGCTGAGTTATAAGATGCTGGATTAATTGAAGACATTATACTTCCAAATAGCCCATGCACAGACTGTGTTTAGAGATGAAGGGGGAGCCCCTCCCTAGTCCATTTCCAAAGGTCTTTCCAGACATATGGGAAGGGCTTGATGCAAGTACACCTTAACATCACCTGGTCTAATGCAACCATGCCAAAACCATTCCGTCTCCTTACAATGCTTTCTGTAGGTGGATCCAGGCAAATTCAGGGGCCCCCAGGACCTCCTGGGCCACCTGGTCCTCCTGGCCCAGGTGGCAGTTCCTCTCAAGAGATTCAGCAGTATGTCACTGACTACCTGAAGAGTGAGTATAACGAGATTTTTGCTGTGGGTCAGCAATGCATGCCTATGACTCTTTTGCTCCCTGAGCCCTTATCCCCCCTTTAGAAACAGCAGCCCTATTACTCTGAACTTAATTCTGTTGAATACTGTGAAGTGCTGTCGCCCGCTGTGGTCTCTGCAGAACTGTGCTGCTGTTTTCCTGTTCTTTGCCGGATCTGGTAATTGTTCAAATGGTCAGTCTTCCCTCTTACTGATGTGGGCGTATCTTGGGCTTCCTACCTAGGTGACAATGTACGACATTATTTGACTGGTGCCCAGGGCCCACCAGGCCCTCCAGGCCCACCTGGAGTTATCACCACTGCAGATGGGATGACCTTGGATTATGCAGAGCTGGCTACCCGTGTAATGAGCTATATGACAAGTAAGCACCGTGTTGGTAAGCTGAGCCATACTCTCAGCTAGGCTTGTACAGCACCTGGGAGGTGAGAACCAGAGGAAAAGCAACAGTCTTTAAATAGCAGCATCTCAACCATACTCATCTTCAGCAGTCTTGCCCCAGGACTGCACAGAGCTGAGGTGCCCTCTGAGCCTGGTCCTGTTTTAATGGTTAGATTAACTAGCAGTTGCTGCTGTTTAAAACATCTCACATTAAACATGTGCTGTTAGACCCTTTAACACCCCCAAGACACAAAGAGAGGTGCCTTTATTTAGTATATATGGTCTTAAGTATTCTGGCTTGTCTTGTAGCCTTGGGGCCCTGCTAAAGTAGATGAAACTCCCAGAGCTTTTGGAAGTAGCCTGGAAACTCTGTTAGAAGAGCACAGTCCACACAGCTGTGGAGACAACCAGGATGTATGAGATAGCAACTGATTCATAGTTGGGGGCATGAGAAGCCCGTTCTACCAGTTAAACTGGATTAATTCAGCTTTCCTTTGTCCCTTCCTGACTCCTCTTCAACTTCTGTCTCATCCTGATGTAAAACCTTCTCATTCTGACAGGCTCTTCTGGTCGCTATGAGTCAGTTGCCAGCTCCGTATCAACTACATCCATTTTGTACCAAGAACTTCTGGACCTGCTGCAGAGTAAGTGATTCTCAAGGGAAACATGAGACTGGGGGTAAAGCATCCTGTCATCCTGGAGATCTATCTTTCTCTTGCAGTCTCCTGTCTTCAGCTGGAGTTAGCTGCAGCTGCTTCAGAGGGCAAAGGGCTGCCATAGGTGCTGCTGAGTGACCTGTGAAATCTCCTTCCATGTTCTTTTGAGACAGATTTATGTGTCTTGTACTGGAGAGTTCACCTGCTTTCCAGAAGCTCCCTTGCCTTTGTTACCCTTTTGCTTTTCATACCCACAGTTGGAACTCTACAGTTTTTTACTCTTACTTTCTCCGTTCCCATCCCCTCCTTGTCTAAGTGGCATCTCCCTATGTCCTTCCTTTTCAGGAACTCCCCACAATTTTCCCCAGTCTCCCTCCCACTAAACCTTGGTCATGCACTAAACCTTTCCAGCCCGCCCACTCTCTTAGGGTTCCCCTCATTCCTTTTGACCACCCCAAAGTCTTGCAATGTCATTGTCCTTAAGGTGAGGAAGATCCCCAGCTCTCTATTCTTTTCTATAAACACTGTTACTGTGGACTGATAGATAACCCTCCAGGATGTCATTTTGTTGTGCCTGAAGGTATTGATGATGCTGGCCAGCACTGTGCTCCAAATGGCTACTGAAATGCCACAGACCTCAGCATGGTCTTTTCCCAACTGAGCTGCTTTTTATTCCCTTTACCCAAGATGTTGTCCAGGGTGTCCCAAAGAAATAGAGCACAAGGCAGTCCCTTTAGCAATCCAAATTCTCATCTGCCTCAAATCCTTGTTGTAGGAGACTCCCAGCTCTGCCACAAATGTTTCTGGCACCATACACAGGACAGTTCACACTCAGAGCGAGGGAAAGGGCTTTGCATCCACAGGTTTTGATGCTCTCCCCTGTGGTGGATGCTCAGCTCACGGGCTGGGAACTCGTAACTCCTGGTGTCTGTGCAGCACCTGGACGATGTTAAAAGGTGCATTTTTTCATTTCTAGGAGAAGAAATTCGTCAGTATCTCATTGGACCTCGGGGCCCACCAGGACCTCCCGGACCAGGGGGAGATGGCACATCTCTGTCACTGGATTATGATGAACTGACCAGGCGGTTTATCAGCTACTTGACAAGTAATGGTCTTTATTAGTGTGTGTTTCCCTCTGTTCCTTTGGGAGCTCAGCAGAAAGCTCCTGCTCTCAGTCAGTGAAAACAATTCCAGTGTTGACTGTGGGAATCCCTATGTACAGAGACCTCCTCATAGGGACTGTGAGAGGCTTGGAAGAGAGCATAGGTACCCTGTAGCTAAGATACTACCCACGGTCTCTAAGAATGAGTTCTTGCTTTGTTAAAAATTGAGCTTAGGAACAAAATTTCACCTTAGCCATCTTAGAAGTACCATCAACACCTTTAAGTGCCTTTTACAACCCTTTTCTTACTGGCTCTGTGGCCAGGATATATCTCCCTGTGAAAGAGTTGGTCTGTGCCCACTCAGGCAGCTCAGGCAACAAACTCTTAAAAGTTTCAAGTTAATCAAAACAAATTCCATGTCTCTGCTTCATTTTCCCATCTGTAGGGGGGTGATATAGCATGTAAGAACTGTGGGGCAGAGAGGACCTGGAGCACCCCGAGCAGCAGTGCTGAAAAGCCTAACTCTAGTAACTGCAACTATCTGCTTAGAAGCACAGCCTGGTCTATGCTCAGCCTCTCTGAGCTGCCCTTGGAGACCAGGACTCACTAGTGGACTGCTCCTAAAATGGAGAGAATTTCCTATTTGGGTCTGGAAGCAGGAAGCTGCAGTTTGCAGGCAGTTTAACGGCTCAAGCAGGACAGCTGCATTTTGTCAGCATGGACATTTCATTAAAACAAATCACAAAGTGCAGAGTGTTGCCCCAGATCTGCAGACACAGGGAGAGCAGCACATGCATCAGCCCATAGGTCACAGGTGGGTTCATGAGGTGCAGAGCTTTTGCCAAGAATAGAGACCTGATCCCTGCCTGTCTGCAGGTGTCCTTGTGTTGGGGTTGACGGGGCAAGCTTTAACTCCAAGTCCAAAACAAGGCTTGATCTCTGGTTCCCAGCTCAACCTGCTGATGAGAACACTCCATGCTGCAGGAGTCCCTCCTGCATTGCCTGTGAACAAGCCCTGCAGCATGTCCACTCAGACTGTTCCGATAATGTGGAGCTGTTCGATTTTGCAGGTTCTGGGATGAGCATTGGACTTCCTGGACCACCTGGGCCTCCAGGGACTCCTGGTATATCCTACAGTGACCTGACAGCATACCTGCGAAGTAAGTGAACCTCTTTGCCCCCCTGCTGTGGTCCTACACAGCCCCAAGATCTTATTTTACAGTCTTAGGCACAGAATTTCCCCTTTTGCCCATCATGACAAATGTAATCCTGTATGAATAAACTCTGATGGCTCCTCATCCTGGCAGACCTCTGGGCTCTGCCAGGACCTGCAAACACCACAAGGATCTGCAGCTGGATCACTGTGCTCCTGTAGGGAGCAGCAGAGACGATGCCTTAGGAATGGGCACAGAGGAGCCCTTTGTTGTATCCACACTCTGCAACATAGAGGCGTAATTTCTTATGCCAGTTTTTAAAAGTATATTTAAAAAACAGGGACTTTACTCTCTCTGGAACCTCTTGACTTCCCAATGTGATGTCTACACACAGGGAAGTGAGGTGCCCCAGGAAGGCTGCACCTGAAGGTGCTGGGGAGAAAAAAGTGCCTTATACTTGGCTGTATCTGGCATTACCTGTATTGCCAAGGAGCATTCATCAGGATTGTGGTTGTTTGGGTGACTTCTTTTCTTGCCTTGTGTCTTACAGACTCTGAATTCAGTGGATTTGTCGGGCCCCCTGGTCCTGCAGGGCCCCCAGGACCTCCAGGGATCCCTGGAACACCAGGCACCTCTTTGGAGGACGTCTCTGCCTACCTACAAAGTAAAGCACTTGTGTTTCTCACAGAGATTCTGTTTGTAGGTGCTGGGGGAACTGAGGCTGAGATTTGGCTTACGAGGGGTGTAATTACCCACAGCGAACAAGGTCACTTTAAAGAAAAAAAATCTCATCATCATCTGTAAAGGGATGAAAGTTGGGGTTGGAGACTTTTAAGATCCTCAGACTTGCAATTTCCTTGTCTTCTTGCTGATGAAAAATAATTCTTTCTCTCTCAAGATGTGGGATACTCTTCCCTTTCTGGAGTCCGGGGCCCACCTGGCCCTCCTGGCCCTCCAGGACCACCAGGCTTCTCAGGAACTGGCCTTTTGTCCTATGCTGACATCACCCACAGCGATGAGTTCAGGAGTGAGCTGATCCAGTACCTGAAGAGTAAGGAGACACCATCCATCCCCCTTGCACATGTTCCAAGCCATGCTTTGCCCCATGTAGGCTGCTCTCTGCCACAGCTGAGGCATTCCTGTAGGAGCCTTCCCTGAACTGGGGCTGCAGAAACACCTCTACAGCCAGGTCTATGCAGGACTGTGCTGAATGCTGCAGGGTTGTCTCCTCTCAGTCCAACTGCCCGTCCAAGGTCTATGTTGTGACATAACAGGGACAGGCACTGAGCACTTAAAATTGGCCTGTGCTGAACAGTGACTCCCCAGTAAGGTCACTGGCAGAGTTTTGCCATGAGAAAAGCATTTTCTTTGGCAAGCTCTGGCCCCCAGAGCAATGGATCATGCAGGGGTTGGAAGGCAGCATCGAGGGAGCTGTGAAGCAGCTTTGGTCTGAGCTCATCCTGCCAAGTCATCCAGGGCAGTCTTTCAAAAACATGGGGCTCCCCTCACTTTTGGGAGACTGGTCACAGAATGGCTGTTTTGTCAGAGGTGCTGAAATTGCCCTGAGAGGAGTGCACCCTTCTGCAAAGTCAGTGGGCATGTTCCCAAGACAGGACACGCAAGACTGTGGGAGAGATGGGAAGGAGGAGAGTGCCACCTGTAGAGATCAAGATTGAAGTACTTGCCTGCTGCCTGAGAAATGGCACTGGATGAGGGTTGGTGGGACAGAATTTCACTCAGGTGGTAGCACAGGACCTTTGCCAAGCCCAGTGTCCCTGAAGTTATCCCCTTGTATTTTGCAGGTGATGAAGTTCGAAGCTACATCTCAGGACCACCTGGGCCCCCTGGGCCACGGGGACCACCAGGACCCAAAGGAGACAGTGGCTTTGTGTCTGGGTCTATGTCTTCATCCTACCAAGGGTTACGGACTTCCGAGCGCTCGCATGGAGGATCCCTTGGTGCTGAGGGCTCCCACGGGGGGTCACTGGGCACAGGCAGCTCCTATGGCAGCTCTATGAGCAGGATGTCCTCTTACCACACCTCAATGGGCAGCGATGGTGCTTACGGTGCCTCCATGGGTGGTGATGGCACTTTTGATGGGTTGCTGGCAGAGGAGGAATCCCACAGCAGATCAGCAGGTTCGAGCAGATCCTATAGCAGCTCCTTCACTGGTTCACTGGATTACAACGAGCTGGCACTCCGTGTGTCAGAGAGCCTACAGAGTGAGTGGAAAGGCTGCTTGTCCTGACCCTCCCTGTCCCAGCCTACAACTCCTAACCCCCTGTGCCTGCTGTCACGCTGGTCACTTCCCTCCCCTTCCTGCTGCCTACAGCTCTCCCTTACACCTTCCTGCCTCAGCATCCAGCCACAGTTCTCCCAGAGCTCCTTTCAAATGACATCTTTAATTCCTCAGGCCAAGGTATTCTCCAGGACCTGATGTCTTACACTGCACAGGGACCTGCAGGTCCCCCAGGCCCTCCTGGTCCCCCTGGCATCAGCAAGGTCTTTGCAACCTATGGCAATGTCACTGAGGACCTCATGGACTTCTTCAGAAGTAAGTGACATTGACTTGCCATTTCTGGCTCATGCATATGAAATCTCCCCAGCCTCTCACAGACGTAGCGATCTTTTCACCTTTGCACGTTGCAAAAGTCCAGGTACACCACTGGAGGTGGATGGTCTTTCCACCTCCTTCCTCCCTTGATGGGCAGGTGCAGTCTTATCATTAGGAAGGACATCAGTTTTTCCCACTGTAAGAAACTCATCCCAAATCCTGAAGGTCTCCATGCTTGCAAAGTGTGTGGCTCATTTTAACATGGCTGGGCTGGGGCACGAACAAAAATATGAGTCAACTGCTCGCTCTGCTCTCAGAATCCTTGCCCTGAGCACGGGCCAGCTCCAGCCCTGGTGACAGCCAGGACACCCAGAGAGGGTGGCAGAGCAGGGCTTAGTGAAATGCCATCACAGCCTATCCCTGGAACTTTGCTGAGACCAAAACCATTTTGGAAAAACTTTCTCTGTCAGTCTCATCCCATCTAACTGAGAGAAATGTCCTTCCAGGGTGACCCACTTGCTTCTCTGTAAGAGAAGTAAGCACAGAGGTTTGTCTCTCTCATTCATCGTCTCCTTTATTTCCCTCTCCAGAATATGGTGCCATCCAGGGGCCACCTGGTGAAAAGGGAGAGAGGGGTTATCCTGGACCCAAAGGTAAGGCTTGCCATCCTTTTCCTCTTTAGCCCTGTGAGACCCAGGAAGCAGCACTGTGATCAGAGGTAGTTGGCATAGCACTGCTCAAGGTCACACCTTCCTACAGTGAGGGTGGCACCTTCAGGATCTCAGCCAAAACCCTTGTCCTGCCTTGGTCTCCCTTACCCTGGTCTGTCCCTGTCCATGAGCTGCTTGTGCTCAAGGGCAAACGTGGTTTTCTCATCCCTTCAGGTGACCCTGGGCCAATGGGCCCACCAGGACGACAAGGGCACAGGGGACCGAAAGGAGAGAAGGGAGAGAAAGGTATGAACACCTGCCACCTTCAGGAGAGCAGGGTTTGCCTGTCAGGGAGTGAAGGATTCCCCAGGCACCAGCCCATCACTGGAATGGCTGGAAAACACTATTTCAGATCTTTTGTCTTCCTACATGAACTTTTCAAATAACTCCTTTTTACTTTATTGTCTCCAGGTGAACAAGTGTATGTTGGCAGAAGAAAAAGAAGAAGTGTTGGGGTTTAAGGAAAGAGGCAGTTCTGCAAAGGGCAGCAATCCCAGCAGCCTGTAGAGAATTAGCCTGAGTCTTCACTGCCTTAATGCTAAAAAGTCCTCGCCACTCAGCTGACCCCTTAGACTTGATAGTTCAGTGTTGCTGCAGAGACCTGAATGTCTCCTGTACGTGTCCAGCATGGCCCCAGTGTGGGTGTTTGCTCCTGTTACTGATGTTTGGCTTTGTGATTCTGAGCTCCCAGGCTCGTGTCTTTGGGCTGACAAGGGCTTCCTGTCTCACCTAGTCCAGGCTTCTTCCCAGCTATGTAAAAACCTGATTTTTTTTTAACAAGTAGCCAACTATCCAGCAAAAAGTAAAAAAGAAAGCAATCCCACCCCCACCAGATGCTGTGCTTTGTCAGGTATCAGCCCACAGGATACAAGACCCTGCAAGATACCCTGGGACTGAGCTTGCACTGCACTGGGATTCCCTCTCCACAAACCCTGCCGGCCCTAAGTGGGAGGCATGTCATGTCTTGACAGGACATGCACAGGGACCAAAGAGAAGCACTTTTAAAAGTAATTTGTTTATCTTTTTAAAAATATTTTTGTATTTTTTTTCTGGTTTTCTAAACATTGGGGAAACATAATTCTAATGTAAACAGCCCAATTAAAGTGTGTTTTTAAGCCAATCCCTAAACTACTCAGGACCACCTTTCTGTACTTGCAGGTTGTGTTGTGGAGCAGGGTAAGGCACCTGAGAGGGGTCTGAGGTACAGTGGTAAAATACAATGGCACAGTGTTAAATACTTTTTACACTCAGTTATTTTGAAAATTCTAAATTGTCCCCTTCACTCCAACATCACTTGTATTTCATGCAAGTTTTCTATCAGCAAAACAGAGGCCATCTCAGCAAACTGTGATTTTTATTGTATTTACAGCAGAATTATTACAATATTCTACAGAAAGCCATGAAATCAATTACTTTTAAAAACAAGACCAAAGAAAAAACCAAACCAAAATTGTTGTATGGCTGCTACTGCAAGTTCACTTCCATGAGCTGTACAGAAACCCTTAGCCAATTATTCATCCATCTCATGATTTTTGGTTGCTTTCTGTAAGGCAAAAGTAACTTGTTTTGCAGTTAACACAAAACATTCAACAAACTGCTGGGAGAACAGGAGGCCAGCGATGCCTCAGTCGCATGTGTTTTGTCACAGGACTGTGACAGGGCTCCCGCTCTGCTCAGCTTGCTGACAGAACATGGGGGTGACAGCTCAATGTTAGATTTCACTCCGTGTCCCTTTCTAGTTTCTGTTCTTTCCACCACTTTAGGACTGATTCTGTAAAAGAAGCCTTACCACTTACTTTGGTCATTGGGGAAGAGATTTTGGAAAATCAGGGTAACTTCGGGCTCAGCCACTCCCTTTTGCTTTCAGTACAGTGGAAGCACATGAGCGTGTTTGTATTCAAGGGGCTGTTCTTCTCTGGCGCCACTGACTGCCCCAATGCCAGATGTGCAAAGGAGCTGCAGAAATGAAGCACAAGAACTGAGGTGGGAGAAAGGGGGTGGAAAACAACTAAAAGTTCTGTAAAAGAGAAACAGTGTAGTTTTCTTTTGTCTTCTCCCCTTTATCTGTTCTCATCTTTTGTAAGACTGAGAGACAACAGGGCATCCTGGCCTTGGCTTGCCTGTGAACAAGGAAGGTTAATTCTCTCTGACTTTATTTCAATTGTTGTGAAGATGGCAGAAGTAGTCTGAGAATGGGAAATGTGCATGGACACATCAATGCAAGGAAGTTTTGGAGATCCACAAGTACAGGTTTTGACATAAAATGACAAAAATGGAAATGTTATTATAGAAAGCAGAGAGCTTATCTACATAGTGACTGTCCTAAACACTCCTCCCTTCCCTTCCTCCAACAACCAGAGTCACTGTCCTTAAAAACTTACCCCACTTCCCCAGATGAACGAAGAAACAGGAGTTCAGTGGAAGGAGCTAGCACTGAGCTTATTTGCACATTTCAGTTTCCACCAAGATGAGTGTTTGAGGTCCTGGGAGCTGCAGCTGCACAGCAGCTCTGAAAATCAGGCTGCCTAAAAGTGGACTTAAATGCCTGAATTTAAAACACCTTATTCAAATCTTTCCTACACCAAAGCACCCTTGAAAAACTTGCAAGACAGATACCATTTCAGCTGGAGAATCAACTTAAACTTCCTGTGTCACAAAAGACATGGTGTGATGAAAGAAATGTCATTGCTGCTTTGCTTGGCTGCGTTTTAGTTAAGGTGCTACATTTCTTATTTATTAAGAAAAATAATTCAGTAGCATGGAGTTATCATAAAGTCCTCTGGGACAGAAGAATAATCATTTAAACTGTGTGATTGATTAGATACTGAACACCCATGAATGTAATTTTAAAAGGGTATTAGCTGAAAAGATTATCTGGGAAAAAAGGATGCAGCTCAACTGGAATTTAACTGTAAATTAACAGTATTTTAACTGATGTGAAAAATCACTGTGAGTGAATGCCACCAGTCAAGACAGCAGCCCTGCCACCTCAGAATTGGAATACAGGTGTCAATTCAAATAAAGGTTTTCCTTCAGAAGGTTTTTATAAATCGGGATCCATCTAATCAATCATAAGAATAACAACTTCAATATCATATCTTTACATACCATACACACTTCTTGTGCATTCAGCAGAGACAGCAGAGTGCTTGGAGAAGGAAAATTTGTTTTATGGGAATCAGAGAGGATCAAATGTGGGAGTATTTCTTCCTCACTGGAGTAAAGAGCAAAGTTCCCCTGGGACTCCGGGAGGCCGAGGCCTGAGCCAGACCATTCCCCTCAGGCCTGGTAACCCCTCCTCAGCCAGCCCCACTCAGGAGGGATGTAGAGTCTCCTAAAACCAGGGGCACAGGAGCCCCCCGAGAGCTCCCTGGGCTACCGGCAGTATGGTGTTAGTTGAGGACTGGAGAGCCTGCACATAGCTGAGGTGTAGGAAGTCAGGATGTGAGCAGAGCCAGGGGCTCTGTCCTTACAAGGCCCTTTCCCGTAAAAGCTGACTTAGCAGGTGCCCAAATCTGCTTTCAGAGCTCAGGAAGCACATGTGAAGTCTGACCCCGTCAGAGGCCAGGGGCCTGCAGGCAGGTTTTCTGTGAGGATCAGCTGTAAATACAGGACAACCCATACACTGACTGCAATCCAGGCATTTAGTGCCTTTGCTCATTTTCCTGTGGACAGCACTTATGATGTAGTAAAACACAAAGGTGAGAAAATACTGATTTGTGGTCAGCTTTGCAAGAGCATGTGGCGACAACAGGATCTGCCAAACACTCAGGAAGAAAGCACGTTGTTTTGGCTGTGGAAAACACATCTAACTACCCTGGAGATGGAACTGCTAACATTCATTAAAGGGAGGTGACATGAGACAGTACAGAGATTGGATTTTGTATCTCAGGAGATCTCTTTTGGGCCTGTATGAGACTAAATTAATTTGAATTGAATTTTCCAACACTGATATAATATTGTAACACCTCTTTCATGTTCTGCAACACTTATATCCAATTTTATCACTCTAAGTGTATAAGTACCCATGCTAGTTCCTGTTATCACACACAAAACACATTTTCACGCTTGATATCAATTCTCAGCATGGTTCACAAGGCTGCAACTGCTTCAAAGTGCTCCCCACCTGAAGAGATGGGCAAGGCTTCCATCACCACATCTGATCTCTCCCTTCATCACACAGCTCAGTTACAGTTATTTGTGCAATTTACAATGAGATCAGATTGCAGGGGCCTGTGTGAAAAGGATCTTCAAATAAAAGATGTAAGAGATTTAGACAGAGGTAAACAGAAAGCCAATATACATTAGAAAGTTATCACTGAAACTACCAAAAACGTAAGGAGAAGATTATTAACATAGTGTAGTGATAGGACAAGGAGCACTGGATACAAACGGAAAGAGGGAGAAATTTAGGATAGATATTAATTAGGAAGAAATTTTTTACTGTGAGAGTGATGAGGCCCTGGAACAGGTTGCTCAGGGAGGTTGTAGATGCCCCAACCCTGAAAGTGTCCAAGGCCAGGCTGGCCTTGAGCAACCTGGTCTAGCGGAGGTGGGGGGGTTGGGACTAGATGATCTTTAAGGTCCATTCCAATCCCTTAATATTTTGTGATTTCCCTCTGAGGAAAATCTGCCTGCCCTGCCTACTCCCTGAGTAAAGCACTGAGCCTGCGTCATACGAAACTGCAAACAAATTCTGTTAAATAGAAATGAAGATTATTTAATGTTATCTCAGTAACAGTCGATTTATGAAGGTGGAGCTTAAAAAGCAAAAGATCTTCAAAGCCTTTTGTTCTCCCTAATGAACAAACAATTCAAAGAACTTTGCATTTAGCAACAGGGAACATTCTAGAGATATGGTGTGTGAATTTACAACAGTACACAATACACATTTATAACAATAAAATGCCAGAAATTAAGGCTAGCTATTAAAGTAATTATGCTATCAAAAAGTTACAAAATTTAAATTAAAACATGCATTTTCCAATTAATTTTTTTCTGTGCTGTAAATTAAGTGTCTTCATTGAGAAGGTATCGGTTCAACGTCCAAGGATTTCAGCATCCCAGGTTTTGACCACAGCTGATTATAAAGTCCTATGTTAATTTATGAGCTCATTGACATGCAGCAACACAGTTCCCATGAAATGAACGCCGTGTAATGGTCACCAGCCGCACGTTCAATGCAAGAGAGCAAAACAAAACGGTCGCAGTTGATGCCCGAAGAGACGTGAGAAAGTCAGGCCTCAAACAACAGAAAGCAAACGCTATTTTACAAAAGGAACTCCAGCATACACAAGTACAGCCTTTAACAATGCGTCTTGATATGACTCAATCTCTAACCACCAAAAGGAGTGCAGCAAAAATTGACCTAACACAGCTGTACTTCCCTACCCGCTACATGAGAAACATTTCAGATTTTCCACTGCAGATCAGTCAGGTAAATAACTTATTGTACATCTATGAGCTTGAAAAATAAAACCTGCCTATGTTAGTAGGTGGCAACACAAAAGCAAAACACCCAGCTTCATAAAGGAGTTTGTCTATATATTTAACTTAAAACTTTCCACAAAATAAAATGACTAAAATTAAAAAAAATTTGAATCTACCACTTCTAATGAAATCAGACTTTAGCCATGATTATTTATAAATACGACCATCCACCTCCACTTTTCCAATGGAGTTTAAATGAACAGGCTTTGGTAAGAACAGAACAATGGCTCTACCCATTCCAGGTACAGTTAGAGAAACCACGAGCATTTTGCACCCTGCTTTCTAGAAAATACATTCTACAGTTTTTCAATTTGTAGAACTAACCACCTGTAATAGCAAAGGAAAATAACAAACTGTGCATTTTAAAGTTAGCATTTCTTTCACCTTTACATATTTTAGTGCAAAATATTTTAGGGTGAGGATTTACAACCAAAATGGCAGTAGCAGCAAGAAATCTTGTTTTGTACAGTAACAACAACGCTAAGGAGTTTTGTTTTTTTAAATGACAAAACAGTATCCTGTTACCAGGATCAGCATATCTAAGTGTTTCAGGCACTGTATTAATTAAACTAGCACCCCATTTCATTATGGAACTAATGGACAAAACATGTCATGGAGATCAGCTCAGTTTAATTTATGCCAGAGGTTTCTTTTGAAAGAAATTACAAAGGCTTTTGCTTTTGCCAATTGTGTTTAAACATAAGGGTTTGTTTCTCTGATTACTGGCATGTTCTTAGCAATTAGTTTCAGTCCTTGCCATGAAGACACTGCTCAACATTATGAAACTTTAAAGCTCTCATGGCATTTTCAATTGTGGAATTCTCTCGTGGAGAGATCTGATGCTTAAAAACACAGTAGCAGAACTAATATTACATGGTTTAAATGTTCACATGAGAAACCGTTTTTTTTTTGTGATGAGAAAGAGCACAACTAATATTTCAGGCTTAAAGTCAAAACCATAGGTAACATACTTTTAGAGACCGAGATAAAAAGCCCACTTAGTCTTAAAACATCTGAAGGACGTAACATTACCATTGTACACCAACACTGGGTTTGTTTCTTCTGCTCACAGAAGTGAAGAAACTGATGTGACACTGATTGTCTCCACTGAAAAAAGCGTGGGGTCCTCAGATGTACACACGCCGCAGGTAAGTCAGGTTAGATGGGTAAGGATGGAGAACTCCAAATAGGAAAAAATCTACAGCAGTTCCCAGAGTTACGACCCAGTAGAGTGAAGGCTGGGGATTGGATAGAATTTGGAAATCCGGCTTTGTGTTGAAGGATTAAGGCATTCAGATTCTCCAGTCATTTTAAAGAAAACTTCCTGTTCCTGCAGTTTTCTGGCAAATTCTTCTTCCAGCGTCTAAAACCAAAATCAGATTGTCACAGAATTAACAAGGCAAAGTACAAGAAACCCATTATTGTGCTGATATATTGTCTGATATAACACTGTAACTTCATACACCATCATCAAAAAAAGTCACCCAGCAAACTTGAAATCACAGGACAGCCAAGACACCGCAAGGCAAGAACATCATCTGCCTGCAGGACACTCTCTGAACTGTGTAAAAATCTAGCACTTTCCATTTTAAACCACAATCTAAACCCCAAAACCAACCTCCACCGCCCTCTATCTGCTATTTAGCACTCAATTTTTGGAGTAACCCACTGGCTTCTGAAAGAAATCTGGGTTTAGGAATGTATCTCCAGCTAAGTCTTCCACGCAAACACACACACACGTGCTGCAGGAGGGAGCCCTGCAACAGGCTGGTAACACACAGACTGTTTTGTTGCACCTGCCCTTTGCTCAGCTTTTGCATTTTTTTAACATCTTTTATTATTCAGTGAACTATAACAGCAGCTTGTTCTCCTCTGCAATGCTTTTGTACTGTCTGTATTTGCTTGATCAAGCCCTTGATTATTTCCTGATTTGAGAACTGCTCCAATTTACCTTTTTTCTCGGTCTCAATTTCTCTCTCCATTCCTTCAGTTCTTGGCTGTGCTCTTCATCCAGTTCTTTTAGTTTCTGAGTCTCATGCTCAACCAGTAGATGGCATTTTTCATTCTTAAAACAAGATACAGATAATCCTTATGTAAAACTAATTCAGATTAGGCAACTCAACATTTGTACAGTGACATATGTTGTCCTAATTCTTTCTAATTAGCTTATTCTGTGTAAATAGTGACGTGAATAATTACAAGATAAAAGTATGTTACGAAGCTGCATTTTCAAAAGCTGATCTTTCCATCGGAGCCAATTGAGGTAAGAAACACTCATAAATCCAAACACCGCTGAGTGTCATTAAGGCAGAAGCTGAGAGTGTTACTCAAAACTGTGTTTCACTGCCTAATAATGCTTTTCAAGGTCAGTCAGCATTTCTGCTTTGCTTTTTAAAAACAGTCTGTACAATTTATTAAAATCAATTACATTAAAGACAAAACTGTTTTTTGGAAATATTTCAACTCTTGGTGCCAAGAGCTGAGACGAACAAATGAGGTTTAGAGAGGGAAGAAATGTGGTTGCAAAAGCAGCCTAGGAAAAGCATAATCAAACCACCCCTCAGCTCCACATTTCTCTCAGCAAGGTACCCAGGCAACTGCCTCCCTTTCAGAGCACTTTTGAAGCACAGCAAGAAAACAAGTAAGTATTTTACTACATCAAATCTTTGGGTTTTTTTTAAGAGCAGTTGGCAACAGTCATGTTTCTGGAGTCCCAGTCCTAGACAGGTCTGATGCAGAGCACAGAACCACAGCAACAGAAATGACAAGCACTTGGCTAGACCTGAGTGCAGCAAGGGGCCAGTTTTCCTTGTGAAGCTCAGAGCAGCCCTAATCTGCTCAATTTTTCTTGAGCCGAAACTCTCACAAGACTCCCACGGTACTCGGGGGATTTACTGAGGCATATTAGTGGCACAGCCAGGGACTGTTTCTGCAGCATGTAAGAAACTGAACAGAGCAGAACGAGCTTCATTGGTTGGTGCATGATTTCTCTAAGCAAAGGTTATCAGCAGGTGATCATTTAATGCTTTAAAACTGCCTTGTGTCTCTGAAATAGGGAAAAGCTGATTTAATGGAAAAGGCGATCTGGCCTCTGGTATACAGCAGGAACTTTTACTAAATGCATACCAAAAGGGACAGAACAGAGTTCCTTACGGCAAGAAGGGAATTCCTTCTAAGTACCTTCCAGAAACTCCTGTACAAGTGGCAGCACTTTGTAAAAACGTCCTCATTCACATATTGCTGCAAACATCTTGTTGGTAATGCCTGGTGCTGCCTACCTCTGTTCTGATTAATGACATTTCACTAAAACCAGATTTTACAGGAAATGTTGCCTACAGAAAACAGCCACGGGAACTTGACAGATATTCCAGAAGCGTTCATCTGTTTCTGGTTGATGCTCTTCTTGCATTTAAAATGATTTCTCATTAACTGACGGAAGCATATGAATGTGGTTAAGCAGTGTGCTGCAGGCCTTCGAAAGCAAAGTTGAAACTCTACACTGATCAGTAAAAATGAAGGAAAAGATGTTTCTGCTTTGCCTGCATCCATTATTAACCCCAGTCTTCCCACTGAATGGTCATTTAATATCATCTCTTTTTAACCTGTAACTGATGCAGTTCCCTGATGTTTGCTTCACACTGCAACTGAAGGTCCCGCATTTGGTTTTCGTGTTTCTGATGCTGAGCCAGTCTCTCATTCTTCTGCCTCTTTTCTTCTTGAACAGCAAACTAAAATTAAAAATATAAAGATTATTTATATTGTGCCTCTGAATACAACAGTTTTTATGAGCCAAAGAACTGCATGTAACAGAGTGAACACATACTGAGAAGAATGGTTTCAGAAGATTTAAGCAATAATTTTCTCTACTCTTCCTTTTTTTAAAATCTTTACAAAGGGAGTGCCCTCACAGTTTTAATTCCATTTCTCTGTCTGCACTCTGATTTTTCCTTAAAACACAGCACATTTCTCTCCCAGACTCCTGCAATTATCTCCCTCTGAAGATAAGTGACACAGCAGTGTTGCTGCAGGTGTCAGTCAAGGTTGGTGTTACACAGCTACAGGACACCTTATTTTCCAGATTTTTCATCCTTCCAGTGCTCACCATATAAAACCATGACTTGGAACTTCAGTGCATCGGTAGAAAGCAAACCTCTCAACAACTTTGCAGCATTCCCTTTTAAAGAATGAGTGAATACCTACAGTTTTAGTTCACAAATTCACAAAAATCAAGCATCCTCAAAAATATTTCACAGAATCACAGAACGGTTGAGGTTGGAAGAGACCTGCAAAGATCAACCTCCCCACTCAAAGCAGGATTGACAGGAACAGGCTGCAAAGGTCTGAATCCAGTTAGGTTCCAGGTATGTCTACAACCTCTCTGGGCAACCTGTTCCAGTGTCTGACCATGCACACACTAAAGAAGTGTTTCTTATGTTTAAGTTGAATTTTCTGTATTTCAGTTGTGCCTGCTGCCTCTCACACTGTCACTGGGCACCTCGGGAAGAGTCAGGCTCCACCTTCTTTGGGTACTTATACACATGGATAAGACCCTCCTGAGCCCATCCTCCTCCAGGCTGAGGCATCCCAGCTATTCCAGGCGGCTCCTAGTGTAACAAGACCCACGAGTCCCTGGGTCAGCTTCAAGACCCTTTGCAGGACTTGCTCCAATAAATTCAAGTCTGCGTTGTTTTGGGAAGCCCAGGACTGGACCCAGTGCCCCTGAAGAGTCTCACCAGTGCAGTAGGGATGGATGATTTCCTCTCACCTCATCCAGTACATCAACTCGGCTTGGTACCATCTGTGAACCTGTGAGAGTGCACTCTATCCCATTCTCACATTTGGCATTTACATTATTAAAACTAAATATTAATTTAATTATTACCTGCTTAATTTTTTCACGATCTTGGTCTGGAGAGGCTAATGAATTGATTCTTAAACTTTTCTTAAACATGGCCATGCGAGTCTTTGCTTCACTTCGCTGGATTTTAGGCAGTCTGGCTCTTTCCTGAGTTTGCTTGTTCTTCAACTCCTCAATAAGGCGTTGATTATATCTCTGCATTTGTTCTGTTTCCTGCAATGTTAACCAGGTGGAAATGTCACAGAGTAACCATCGGTGTTATGCTGTGTGTGTCTCATTGCCTCAATAAGCACCCGATGTGTGTCATTGCCTCTCAACAGAAACCAGTCCCAGCTCCAGTGACACCAGTGGGCAGGAGGAGCTTCTTCCAGAGAGCTTCCCCATCATGCCCAGCCCTGATGAGATTCTCCAATTAATGTGAATTAATGTGAATACACATACATTTTACCAGTGGTTGCTCAACTCCTGAATTGCCTTTTAAAAAGTCTGTTGTTCAAAGGGAGAAACTTCAGTGCAACCGAGCTCCTGGGCTGCAGCTGTGAAGGGGCAGTTTGCTGCAAAAGCTGTGAAAACAGCCGCCAATATGGGATGAACCAGAGTGGACAGGAATAACCCTTCAGTGGAAGCTGTTTACGTTCTGATCACCAAGGAGATCCTCTAACACCTCCCTACCGGTTTACATTTTCAAAAATTGAACTATTTTCTTTAGTGTATTCTATAAAAAACCAAATGCCTCGTGGAAAATAAGGATTTTACAGGATTTAGCTATAAAGAGACAGTTGTCAGCTACTTGCCCAAAAGCTAATCCAGTTTATTCTGCTCATTTAATTCCAGGATGATTTACCTCTGAGTAAGTTTATTTAAACACAAGTCAAAACTGATTTGGTAACCAAGCAGAATTCAGTATTTTTAACAGAAACAGGCTGATGTTGTGATTGGTTGGGGTTTTTTTTTAAAGAATCAAAAGAGAAAAATATTACTACTGATACTTCTACATACTAAGGTATTTGAGTATGATGATTAAGATTTTTTAGTTTCAACAGCTTCAAAACACTTGTGTGGGTCTTGCCTGTGCAAACAAACAACTACCAGAAGAGATCATAAGACTACTGATAAAAAAAAGGACATTATAATACAGAAGAGAATGAGTCAAAATCAACACTAACTTTTTCATGCCTCTTAAGCAGCTGGTGTCTCTGCATGAAGTACTGATCTTTGAGCTGCTGTTTGAGGAGCTGGTGTTTCTCTTGCAGATGCCGCTCCTCCAGTTCCCAGATTGCAGCTTCACGAGCTGGAAAAGAGAGGGAGCTGGTTCAGAAAGTGCAGCAGCCACACAGTGCTTCCCAATACACCTGCCGGTGTATGTTTAGAAGTGGCCTACAAGTGCATTTTAAAAACAATGCTATTCCACAGAAAATGCTTTTATTACCATTGTAAATTAGTCATGAAGGTCTTCTTAGAGTAAAAACAGAATATTGTTTTATGAAAACACAAGGGCCTGATTTTAAAGAGAATCTGGTGCTGGATACCTCTCATGAGCTGCTGTTTGTTGTTGAGGCAATCTCGTTCAATAGTGGCCAGTTCCGTCTTCTGCTGCTGAATAATCTTCTTCAGAGATGCATCAAGTTCCTGTTGCTGCTTCTGCACAAACTCCTGCTCCTGGTAAAAACCAATAAAAGTAAATTAAATTTTGTTCTTCTAACCACATTACATTTTAATGAAACTCCCAGTTCTCTCAGCATTAGCTATATATGAAAACAAATGCATCTATGAAATTTTGAGCTAGCATGCCTTGACTATCAAATTATCCATATTTTGTATTTTCTATGTACAGAGTAGGTAAAAGCATATCAGAGGCAACAAATTAGCCAGTAATCCGCAATTCATTCCATCTCTTGCCTCTCCTCAGAACAAGTTGCAGGTTTAGAGACAAGTGCTCAGTATAAAGTTGATCTCATTCTATCAAGGGTTAATTATTCACGTAGGTAAGAAAAGTTTTTATGGTTATTTTGCTTTGGGTGATTAGTTGAAGTCTATTTATTTGCACAGATGGGCTTCAGATTTGTGTGGTTTATCTTATCCTGAAGGCAGAGGTATTGAGGCTGGGAGTTCTGTAGGTCCACTGTGCAGACACTCCATGGTTCTGCAGGCCTGTAACCCTGCCACACCTGAGCTGAGCTGGCTCCTTGCGAAGTGATTTACCACCTGCCTGATGCAGTCTCCATATCACCTGCATCTTCCCATTACCCAGGTGCATCACTGTTGCATCCCATCATGAAAAGCAGGCAGCAGAAGGAATCCCCCTCCCATCCCCCTCCCCAAGCAACCTTACTGTTGCCTTTCTTCTTGCAACTATTAAAAACCACAGCCACAAGCAAGTGAGCATGCACACACACCCCCCTCCGTAAGAACAAGAAGTTAAATCAGTTGCTTCTATCACACGGTATCAAGGTCAAAAGAAAGGACAATTCAGGGTCCTGTCAGAGCCAAGGGGAGGTGCTGAAGCACCTGCTGCTCTACATAACAAACCAACACTAAAGATGGTCTGTTGGAAGGGAGATGGGAAAACTGGGCTGCAGCTGATCAGTGGAAGGGTATCCTGAGCTATTCTTATTCTTTTTTTAATCGAACCTATGGTACTTGCTAAAAGGAGTTGTCAGGTGGAATTAAATGTTCATTTAAAGTAATTTTTATCAAGACCAGGAGAATCCCGGTTTTCATCTTCACAGAAAGTTATTAATAGATGAGGCTTTCATCTCTCTCAGTGGACAGCAGAATTACATTGAGAAAGGTAACACAAAACCAGAGGTGAAGTAAGTTGACAGTGACAGACCTGAGGGTACAAAAAGAACTGGAAGGCGATGTCTGTAAATTGTCAGACATACTAATCAAATATATGAAATGATTAAAAAGTACTGTTGTTTCCCTTTCTAGATGAAAAGGATAAGAAAACTACAAGTTTATTATTCTGAGGGTGCAGACATAATTAACACTGTGTTTAATCTGCTGGGAGTTTTTTGATTTGAAGGGAGTAGGGGAAAGCTGTTCTAGTGTAGTCAACGTCAAAACGCGATTAGGCTTGAGCTTTACACAATCATTTAAATATCATTGGTCTTTTCTCTAAATCTTAAGAAGTTTCACACCTGCTAGCACTATAAGATAAACCAGGCAATCTCAGGAAACACTCTGACTTTTCCACTTCCCACATCTATTCAAGTACCACACAAAATAAAGGTCACCAAGTTTACCAAAGAACTTGTAGGTTGTTTCAAAGGCAGACAGAGCAAGACAGCTCACCTTTTTCAAGCTACCACTTGGTTTTGCTCAATAAGTATCTTTAAAATACATACTTTCACGGCACACACAGCATGCAAGTCACACAACGTTTCTCACATGTGCTGAACAAATAATAAACACCAGAGAACAGTATCATATTGCACGTGTGAAACCTCAGTGTCTTGCCCAAACTAAATAACTAACGTAATTTCAACCTTTTGATTGTGAATAGTGCATCATTACAAATTTGTGCTAATCAGTTTGGAGACAGCAGTGACATTGATCAGCACATATGATCAGAAGGAGAGGAGAAAACACACATCTGGAAAGTTAGGAAAATAAAACTTTTGCTGTTTTGCATTTTAAGACTTACATCCTGCATTTGTGCGTTGAAAAGTGTACACGAAGACAACTGAAAAGACTGAATCATAACCTGAGCAACGCCCTGTGGGACACAATGTACTTCCTATGTCACGATATAATGAAATATATTTTTATTCTTAAAAAAAAGAAGTTATATCTGTTGTGTGTTAGTAATAAGTATTTAAAATATCAAGGCTTATCACAGAAGTAGATGCTGACAGTATTCTAAAACTAAACATCTGCACCTTGTCTAGTACTCATCATTCCAAGTAAGGATATTTCACATTTAAAATTTACTCTTTCACCTCTCTTCAACAAAGAGAAACCAGCAAAGGAAATAAACCAAGTCACTACAAACACTAGGAAAAACTAGGGTTTTGTTTCCTTAAGAAGTTTAGAGACAGGTATCTTCGGCACAGAGAGAGCACTGCAATTCAATTACATTCTAACCTGGGAAATCTCCTCTTAAACACATAATCGAATAAAGTTGCTATTATTTTCCACTAGGTCACTCAAATAAACATTTAATCTTTAAATTACTCAATCCAAACCTGCTCTGCTGTGGTTGAAACTCACTCTGTACAAGCTGTGGCCAACACAAAGCCAATATTTTTCTAAAATACTTGCCCTCTTTTTAGCTGGGTCATAAAAAAGCAGCAAGTCTGAAGGCATGAAATTGTAGATGATGTCTTGCGAAGTTTCCGTACACCTACACTTTGACATTTAAATAACATTTTACCTAATCTGTTCTGCTTCTATAAACAAGATGCCTCATGCTTACATATTATATACATTTTCCTCCCCAGCACTTGTGTTGTTCAAAATTTACTTCTGACTATAACCTTTAAAATCCAAAAGGACCTGTGGGGTACTTACCACTCGTAAAAGCCCTGTAAATAAACTTGCTGTAGAAAATTACCCTTCCTTTCCAGCACAGCACACAAAACATTACACTTGACAGTACAAACCTGGGAACCGCTGCTCCTACATGTCTACCCAGTTTAGTCTATGAGATGTGATATGGGAGTACTCGAAGGAAGAGAGCAGTACAGAGGGTTAGTCTGAGTTAAGTTCCATATTCACTCAACAACAACAAGAAGTGAAATCATCAAGCTGCGTGAATACTGCTGCCTTTTGTATTTTAGTAGCTTGAAGCTGCCGTTGTTACCTGAGCATGCTGGCTTTGTGCAAGCTCCTCTTTCTTGCGTTTCATGAGCTCTTTTCTCAGCTCTTTTGGTGCTTTCTCCACTTCACATAAAACCTACAGTGTATATAAGCATGCAGAAGGTGGCAAAAAGAACACTTTTTCTCCACAGCAAGCATTACTGTGAACACAGGACATGCAGGTCAAGCACTAGAGGTACTGGGAAGCATGCATTACTTCAGTGGCAGGGATGTTAGTTTAGTGAAAAGAGCTTAATGAAAAGAGAAGGAACAGTAGGTGCTTTATGCATGCCAGCAGTGCAGAAAGAAGGGATGTGCCAGCCGCTTTTTGCATGCAAATGCTGCCCAGTGCTCTCAGAAATGGAGTCTCTCGCTTGTGTTTCCATGCAGCAGCCAGAAGAATCAATAGTTAAGAAAATCACCACCTGCAAAAGTGGTATTTTCTTGAAGCACTATGGCGAAAGGACTACAGAGTATGTTTACCTCATGGTAAAACTGTGAAAAACAGTTGGAAGTTTAAAAAACTTCCACTGAAAACTAGATATTTCAGACACTGTCTGTAACTTGAATTTACAAGATGCCATTATTAGTGTCCCCAACCATAAATGGCATCTACACAGGTTATGTCTTTAAAATAATAATACAAGCAAAGTATTATTTGGTTGCAAGAGTTTGGTTCTGAAGAATTTAAAGCAAAACCCACCAATAACTACATTTTCAAGAAACTATTCGTGACTTATGCTGGGATGGAACGTGTTTCAGTTCAAGGTGAATTAGACTAGATTAGCTGAAAGATTCTAAATATAACCTGGCTAAATCAACTGACTATTAATCTGTTAATTTGCTAATGTGTTTTATTTGGTTTTGAGACTTATAAAAATGTAGCATTGCACACTCCAGTGTAGCATGGACAGTTTTAGAGCACCAGCTGCATTTTCCTTCAAACTGTACATCGCCTTTTTAAGCTTTAAACACAAAACTATGCACCCAGAAACAAATGCCTGTTTGTTTAACAGTAGAAGCATCATAAGAAAACAGAGTCCAAATCACCACATGCTACTCCTGTTTCCATGAAAGAACTGCTTTTAGCTCAGAGCAGTAAGTAAAATTCTCCCCACTTTCCCATGTAGGACCCAATCACCAGTAAATAGAGAGAGACTCAAAAATGCAAGAGGTACCGCAAAAGAAGAAAAATTGTTATTTACATTTGAGCATACGGTTCAAACTGAATACAACTTATTTCTTTAATGCAGTTTTGTGCTACAGGATCATTCTAAGCAAAAGCATGGACACTACAGCTTTCTAAAGAAATCTCTGAGTCTAGTAACTATTAGAGCAAACACTAGAGCCATTCATATATAAATGGGCACTACACAATTGATCCAAAAATGAAATAAAACAGCTTTTAAGATGCAAAATCCACATAAAACCACATCACCTTCTCTTACTCTAATGCAAGCAAATTACTAGCACAAGGTATCAGTGTCAATTGTCATTCATTTTACCTTAACTGTATGATATGTATGAGATTAACTGTAAAAGATGCTAGGTTATCCACACTCCTCTCTCCTGGCTTTTTTAAACTGAAAAGCCAAATCCATGCTACTGCTCTCACTTCATATAAAGAAATTCTAAACAATAACAGCACACGCTCAATGAAAATCGAACAAATTAACAAAAAAGAAACACATCTGAAACTGAAGTAGTTCTCAGTAATAATTAAAGACTGTATTATTGTCTTCGAAATTCTAATCTAGTAAGTATTTACTAAGTACCCATAGCTGGATTTGTTTAACACAGAAAGCTCAAATATTTTTCACAATCTTTAAGAAAATACTTTTTCTTGATTTAATATGAGAAAAAGCACTTTATTAAATATTCTGTGAAAAATAAAGTCTTCTAACATGGTGATGTTTTCTAGATTAATTCAATACCTCAATCTTCCTGTTAGCTGTTTGTATTTCACTTTAGGCAGTAAAATAAAAGAAACAATATTGACTGCTAGTAACACTTCCACAGGTCAGTTGACAAGGCTTCTGGTAGACCTAATCTCAACTGTTTACTACGCCCACACCCCTTATTTTCTATGCTGTCATCGTCTCTTACCTCTTTTTTCTTGTTTTTCAGCACGTTCTGGAATTTGGACAATTCCTTCTCCTGTTCTGCTTTGATGCGTTTGGCTTCATCCCGCAAGCGGTTCGTGTGCTCCTGTTCCAGGCGCTCTATCGTCTGTTTCTGCTGCTTCTCTAGATTTTCTATTTCTTGGTCATACTGTCGCTTTTTACTCTGTGAAAATAATTTGGCAGCTTTTTTTGGGGGAAACTAAGTTCTGTTCAGTGAAGTGCTGTACCACAGCAGGGAATGGCCCTGATGAAATGTTCTGGCAGGCAAGTTCCAGCATACAAGCTGGGCACCCCACAGTGCAAAATACTGCTTTTTATTAGCAACAATGGAGGCTAAGCTACAGCCATCATAAAAAGCAACACCTGATTGCTGCTAGCAGTATTCTGCCTACTCCATCAAGATGTCTTATTTTAAGAGCATCAAACTCCAGAAACTCACTGTCATTTCCTGTTCAAAACGTCTGAACATCTGTTCTCGCTGTTGCAAAAGCTTATTACTGAGTTGCTGCTGGGCTCTCTGCTCCTCTTTCTGAAGAAGTCTTAGCTCTCTTAGCTCTTGACGACTAATAAGGAAAAAGAATCACTTAATGTTGATGGGAAAGCAAAAGAAGAGGAAAATTACAATAAATAAAAAGGACCATCTACAACTTAGGTCCAGTAAAACTAGTTTTGAATTGACTGTCTTATGAAGAAACACTTTACATTCCTTTCTACTAAAACAATACCGTAAATTAATCCCTAAGTATTTCCGGAATAAGATCACTAGCCCCCTTTATTTATTCAAAGAGAAAAAAAATTAGCTGCTAACCTCTTGAAAATTTTACTTATAGAAACACTTACCGTAGGAATCGCATTTCTTCACTTTTTGAGTCATTTTCAGTAACTATTTTTGATGTGGTTACACTCACTTCTACTCCATCAACGACAAACTTCCGAGTTTTCTTTAACGTTTTCTTCTGTCTTCTAGTTTCCTAAATAAACATTGTTAAGTTATTCTGTACTTATTTAAGCTATATTCTCTTTCCTCCTTTTTCTTAAAATTAAATCAGATCAAATATTTCTGTGAATACCAACTTTATAGTAAGCAGGAGTTCTTCTCACTTATCAGGTATCTCACTAATCAAGTGAGAACTTGAAAAATTCTAATAAACTGAAACTTTCTCTAGTCAGCAAAGGAAAATAGTAATTATTGATTATCCAAATTGCCAGAAGAAAAAAATTAATCTAGATAAACTCTGAACAAAACTGATGCAGTTTTATTTTCATGAGCCGAAGACAGCTACATTTCCTGTTTGCTTTTGACCATGATTTTCCCAGTCACCAAAAAAAGATATTTAATTCTGAAAAACAGTTCCGAAACAGAATAATAATTTACTCACCTACTTACTTCTGCTTTGGAAATATATAAGCTAGTCTAATTTTTTTATTCATATACATTAGCCAAAAATCATGTGATGAGATTGCTGACAACTGAAGAAATCTCGATTCTCAAAGCTGCTGTTGTTTCATCGTACGAGAAGAGACGCCCCGTCTGAAAGTGCACCTCCACCGTGTCAGGGCTACTGCAAACACCCTGAAATCATGTTTAGCACAGCTAGGCCAAGCTACGGGCTTTTTGGTTGGTTGGTTTTCTAGGTTTGTTTTTCTTCCATTCCATGTTACACAGTTACTCCCTCAGTAAGGCTATAATCATATTAGTATAAAGATATAAATAAAGTTCATAGTCTGGAATGTGCTTCCTCTGAATAAGTTCATTTATACTGGCATTGCTGCATTGACACAGCACAACCACAGGAGTAGTGTTTGGAATAAACAAACCCAACAGAATATCTGCCTTGGATCTCCCAAAACTAAACAGAGAGTCAGAAGATGGAAGAGACAGGAATTCAACATAAGATTAGATGTCACAGGAGATTTTTCCCATTAAACAGGGATTCTGTCTTGAGTAAGGCATTGAACTGGTCTTCTTGAATATCAGCTCTGAACTACAACCATTCACAATTCTTCAAATTTAATATTGTTAGAATTCCTGTTATATGCTAGTCCACATTTTTAAAATATAATTATGCAATAAATTAAGAAAATAATTAGCATAAACATGCAAAATCCAGACATGGTCATACTGTGCAATTTAGAATACTTTGGTTTCTACAAACTTAGTTTTGTATGTATGTGCCACACTAGTTTCTCACTCAACACTTTTCTTTGTTGCAAAAATCAAACATGGAGATAATTTTAGGGTCACACTCACATGAGGTGAGATTTGATATTAAAAAATATATGATTGCTTACACTTACCTGTAAAGATATTGATCCTGTCTCTTTGTTCTTACTAAGAAAACTAGAAATGGACAAGTTCAAATCAATGCTGCTGTTATCAGCTGTAGAACCAGTGCCTGAATCAGCATCATTTTCCTTCAAATTCTCCGACTCTACCTGCTGGGATGTTTCAGTATTGCCTTGATTATCCGCTTTGACTTTCTCATTTTCTTCAGTGCTAATACTAATACTGGGGACTGGAGTGACTTCAGAGTCATCAGCTTGTTCGCTGACAGTATTTTGCAGCTTATCCTTCATTACTTGATCAGAAGTAACATCCAAACGTTCTTTGTCTGTCTGAATGTTGTTTTCCTGGATATTCTCACGTCTGTGCTCTCCTGAATTTTGGTCCATATCAGTCAGGTTATCCACCACTTTACTAGAAATATCCTCAGGCTTGCTCTGTATTTCCTTCTGGTCTACAAAGTCTTTTCCTGAGTCTTTGATCTTTGTTTCCTCTGTGCTGCTTATATTACTAATATCCTCATTTTCACTTTCTGCCAGTTTCTTGTCTACTTTGATCACTTTATCTTGGCTTTCTGATGGAGTTTCTTCAGAGCTGATTATCTCATGGACCTGCTTAGCCTGACTTTCCACTGGCTTATCCTCTAGCTCAGGTATTTTATCCCCATCACTGATCGGTGTTTCAGCAATACCACCTATCTCCTTAATGTTGTCAATTCCATGCTTTATTAGTTCCTTTTCTTCATCTGACACTTCAACTGTAGCATTAGGTAGAGTTTCTGTAGTGGTGTCTATTGTTGCCTCTTTCCGCTCTTCATCTTTATTTTCCTTTTGCTCTGTATCTGTATTTTCTACAGGGACCTTTTCTTCCTTAAGTCCCAAGAGATCTGTTCTGTTCTCCTTCTCTTCTTTTTCACCAGTTTCCTTAGAAACGCCTTCTTCAGTTTCTACACTATTTTCAGTTGTGGGTACTACTTTCAGTTTATCATCTTCTGCCTGTTCATTTGCCGTGGAATTTTCTTTCTCTGTTTTTAGGTTGGGTTCATTCTTAATTTCTGATTTTGTTACCATCTCAGGTTCTTTCCCTCCTTTCTGGAGTTCTGTATCCTTATGTGGTTTTTCCAGGCTTTCTGTGTCCTTTTCTGCTGGCATTATTTTGCCTTGCTCATCTTCACCAGTTGGCACAGAACCGTTTTGCACTTTCATATCATTAACAGTAGTATCGCATATCTTATCTGCTGTTTTCCTAAATTTAATGTCCTCAGATTCATCCCCAGTTGTTTTGTCCTCAATTGCATTACTTCCTGTTTTCTCAGAGAGAGATTCCAGGACAGAGGCATTCTGTGAAAGTTTATCCTCTTCAGAGCTGGCAATGCTAAGGTCGGAGGATGCACGCTTCTCTGCAGGTAACTGCTAAAAAATTAAAGGAAGAGAAACACTTAAACATTTTGTAACTTAATCAAAGCACAGTTTTATGCCTGAACAGAGATTAATATTGTATTTACAGGCAAAGAATTTGATAACCTTAGAGTACTTCACTTGGTATTACCACAGAACAAGTGCACAAACTGCAGACAGGCTCTGAACAGAAAGTTTCACAAGAACCCTCTTCCATATGTCATAATTGAATAAAACACTAAGATTGAGGGAAAGGGATTATGGTCATCAGCCACTCTTCAAGAGTCTTTTTCTTCTCACACTGCTCTTTTTTGTCAGTTCAGTTCCTCAACAGTGCCAGCTACAGTTGGATTTGAAAGACACATCTTCATGCCAATTTGGCTAAGAAAGAAACTGTGTAGCTGCAGTTAGTGCAGCACTGATAAAATGAAATATTAAGACCTTCTTCTACTTCATTTTGTGTTCTTTGTTAAAAATGCCTGAAATTTTTTATCTGTTTTTTTAATCACTGTAAAACTCCATTAAAACAGTGAAAACTTCCAGCAGATCTGATTAACAGGCAAAACAGAACTAGAACAGAAACAGTTACCTCACTGTAGAAACTGCTGTTAGAATATGAATGTTATCAGATTACATACAGACATACAAAAGAATATAGTAGTAATAAAGTACCATATTAGCCATAATTGACCTTTCACTCTTCAAAGTGACTGCGATATCTCTCTGTCTGTATTTACTGTCAGAACCCTGTAATTTGCAGATCAGGCTCCTGATTTGCCACTGGGAACATCTCGGGTTAGCTGTTGCAGCAAGCATGGGTTTGATTGTGCATTTTTTACCTTACAGGTTTCCCAGGCATATGGAAAACAATTCCTTTTAAGTTGAAATTTCATTTCAAATATTTCTTCACAAAATTATTCTAAAAGCTTAGTGTTGATCTCCAAGGAGTGTTTAAAGCTACCACAAGTAAATAACGTGAACGCATCTACCTCACAGTTTCTTAAAATGCTGCTTTTGAGATATTTAACTGAGTCACAGCGCGGACTTCACCCCATCCCTCCTAGGGATTGATGGCTTAGCAGCTCATCAGCGGAAGGAGGTGGTGGATGATCCTCAGGAGATAGAGAATAAGTCCTGGAGGAAGCTGGTGGGAATGAACACTTGGAGATTTGCTGGGGTGGACTGGGAATGGAGTGTGAAGGTCAGGGGATGTGAGTAGTGTGGTGATGGGAGTGGAGGAAATGAAGGGATCTGCTTCCGCATTTGACTCCTTCACCAGGGCTGTTAACAGCAGCTCCTGAGGGCGCCGGGCACTTGCAGTAGTCAGGTCAGGAAGCACACGGCCTGTGCACTCTGCCACCTGCCACCCCATCGCTGAACAAAGGGGCTCTCCCCTCTGAGCAACCGTATTTGCCTTGTAAGACTCTTAAAGCATCTCCAGAAATACAGCCATAAATGCAATCCTGACTTTGTAAAATATGGGGGCTTTTGCTTTTCTTTTTTTTCTTTGACAGCCATGCTGTAAAATCACAAACTTAGTTTATAGCGTAATAGTCAAATACCTTTCTTAATCTTTTAAGCACATTTACTTGTTCATCTAGTCATTCTGACTTAAAACCATTTAAACAAAAATCAGTATCCCATTTTTAAAATATCACATATATATGTCAAAAAAAAAAAAGAAGATGTTAGTCTTTATTAGTTATTATTTACTACTAGGAGTTTAAGAACACACTAATTCTGAAATTGTTGACTATTTATTTTGTAATAAGGTTAGAGTATGTTTATGATGTTATTTTTAGAAGACTTGCTACAAAAGTCAGCTAGTACATGGAGAAACTGAATTCACCACGGTAAACTGGAGATCGCATATTTAAAAAAGCAAATTTTAAACTGACCAGAGAATTCTCTGTTTCTTCTTCTTCATCCTCATCTTTACCATCTTCAACTTCTTCTGTAACTTCAGCCTTAGCTTCTGCAATCAGTTCTCTTATCGGTTTATTGGAAGTAACAGTAACAAATGGATGCTTGTGAAAATAAAAAAAACAAGCACAACATTAAGTGCTGACTTCACTGTACACGGTGGGAAAATCGTAACTTGAAAGAAAAACAGCTTCAGAGAAACGTTACTGTGGTTCTCTTACGTTTGAAGATTCACAACTAACATTAATCATAACTGTCCTAATACATTTTTTCTGCTGAAGTCTTAAAATCAAAACATACATCTCCAAGCATACTGCATAAGTAGCCTAACAAACTTGCTAAAAATATAAATAATTCATTTATACTGACCTTTTTCACAATCCAAAGAATAGAAGTAGAAATATTTTTAAAAAGGTTATTTTTCTTGGAAACAACTTTCATTTCAGTTCCACCGTTAAATTATTTCCTGATAAGCTTTATCTAGGGTTACGCTTTCTAGGAAAAAAACGTGCTTTGTCCTTAGAACAATTTTTCCTAACACAAACCTGAATTCTACTTTTTTCTTTAAAGCAAATGGGTACCTGTTCTCCTACTGTCTGAATCTCCTTTCTCTGCTTGGACCTGCTGCTTAAATCTACTCAACATATGCCAGATGGATTGTGGATGAAGTAAATGCGTGCTGACGTTAAACAGAATCAAATGTACCTGGTCACATCTATTCCTGTTCTGCAGTGACAGCATTACAGGGGAGGGCTGAGTGCTAAAGCTTTTAGAACACCTGTCAGCAGCTGAGGTACACACATAAATATCTCCTTCATCCACTGCAGCTAGCAAAGTATAATTACTTTCACAAAATAACTAGTTATAGCACATCAAAATATGTTAAAAAAGTAATCTGATCTGCACTCAGTATCATTTAACCAAATTTTATCAAATAAGGATCAATGCATCAATTTTAAAAGCAGATTGTGTATTAACACTCAATTTGAAATAATTTAAATAGTTACTGTAATACTGCTCTGCTTTTCAAAAATACAAAATATGCTTGCCTTTAAACAACAGTTCTGAACAATTAACTCTTCCTACCTGTAACAGTTGAGTTGCACTCCACCTTGCATCTACATTCTTTTCCAAACATTTCTTCAGAAAATCCTTAAAATCTGATGACCTGCACAAAAAGTAAATAGTTAGCGCCTGTTCTTCTGTCGTAACATCAGACTAGAACATACTGAAATACTCTTTTCCTTCCCATGAATCTACACTGTAACTCCAGGTTCTTCTACTGATTCAGGGAAAAACAAAGAGTACAGGAATGCCAAGACCAACATGGCACAAATACAACCTTTAAACTGTTTGTCCATCAATAGAAGAGTTCATTTTTTGTTCTGCATTTTTAATACATCACATCTACTACACCACTAACTGAACCATGTAAAGGTATTAAATTGACCAACTAGATAACGCCTTTTAAAAATATTTTCTTAGTCTAAAAATGCTTTAGTCTACTTTTACACAATCTTTTCAGATGGTCTTCAGATCTGTTACTGCATTTGTAAAAAGCTATCTGACGTACATTTTAATGCAAAATCTGCAAAGTACTTCTGTATAAAAGTTTCTATACAGAACTATGACAAAAAGCCCATAGCTGTGTGTGTGTGAGCAGATACACACGTGTGTGTACACACGTACAAACACACACAGGATATAAAGCCAGGCCACAAAGTTCAACAGCGCTGTGCTCACAAATATAAAGTTTAGCAAAAAGATGACTTGGCATGCCTTGTACTCAAAACCTACAAACTGGGGTGGGAAAGTTGTAAATAAAATACTAACCACTTTGAAGGCTGTGCTAACGTGGGAGGATCAGATTTTGCAATTTTCAGAAGCACTCGCATGGGATTTAATTCATGATGAGGTGGCTCTATTTGAGCCATTTCTATTAAAGTAATGCCAAGAGACCAAATGTCAGCCTTGTAATCATAAGGCCTGTCTTTAGAGGTCTCACACATTACTACTTCTGGAGCCATCCTGCAAAGAGAATAATGAAGTACAGGATTAGAAAACGCATTCTGATCTGTTCTGAGAACACTCTAAATGCATACAGTCACTGAAGCATTTGAAGAAGCACATTCTACCCTCATTTAATATATTTACACAATATTTACCAAGCTTGCAATAATAAAATTAAAGGTAATATTAAGATATTAGTTCTTACTAAAAAGTCAGGAACACAGTGCACTCACCAATACGGTGTTCCAATAAAAGAGTCTCTTCTTTGTATTGTTCTTGTGTTTTTAGCTGATACTCCAAAATCCGCTTAAAGTAAACAGAAAAATAATATTAATGGGGTGGTGGAAAACATATTATATTTTTTTATTTTGCAATTGTCTTTTGAGATATTTAACTGAGTCACAGGGTGGACTTCACTCCAACCCTCCTAGGGATTGATGGCTTAGCAGCTCATCAAGCACACGCTGTGTGCTTCCAGAGCCAACATTCTGCAGTATTAAACTTCAAAGTGAAATAAAAATATTGTGTTTTGATAGCTAAGTGCCAAGGTTTTAGAGCATTTCTAATACAAGATCTTGATTAAAACTTATTCTCCGTTTCTAAAACAAAAAAGTAATGCTACTGTTGGGCTGTGTGAGACAAGAGCAATATATGTGTTTACTATAGGAATAACTGATTTAAATTATTTTATTTAGAACCTAGTTTCTTTAGCCTGCAAAGTCTGTATTCCTCAGACATGACATTAACTCTCTCATTAATTCAACAACTCATTCAATTTTTAATTTCAGGATTCAAATTCTCATGAAGTACCATTTTTCCTTTATCTTACAGGTTTCTTTTCACTTGATTTTCACTTTACATCAAATATCGGAAAGCTTACATATCCACCTTTGATGTAATATCCAACCAAGACATAACTTCATCTTTGCAACTACTTGTCTACAAAGCACTACATTTCTCACTTTAAAAATGACATATAAATAACTATTATATGCTTATTATAGATGTAATTTTGTTAATGAAGATCTAGAGATTAGAGCAAAGGGACAAAAATAGCCATATGTTGCCATCTTTAATCTGCACAAAATTACTTGATGGGCTCAACACTTGAGAAGTCTAATTTTGCTCCGTGGGAAAAAAAAAAAAAAAAGACACCTGCCATGGTTCAAGTGCAAAATCTGAAATCTTGAGGGACTAGAGATACTGAAATAATAAAACTCAAATTCTTATACAAATAAAATGCAATGAAAGAAATTTGTCATCTACATACCTGTAAAACAAGGAATTACCCATTTCTGTGTACAGCAGAATCAAAATACAAATAGTTTAAAAGTAGTAAAATGCTCCTTCAAATGATGCTGTACACTTCTCAAAACCAAAGCAAATCTTTTTTTTTAGAAATCTTAATTAGCAAACCTGAATGCATCACTAAATATAAGTGTGGAAGAAACCTCCCTGTGGTCTGAACTGTTCAGTAGTATCTTGACAGCCTGCAAGGTGCTGTGTATCAGCTAAGCTTGACAAAATCTTAAAAAGTTCCAAGTCTGTGTGAGGAGAATCCAGGTCATGTGAGGAAATTAACAGAAACAAATTACTTTCTCTGACCATGGGATTCCTGCTATGATCCGTGGTTTCTTTTACAGCAGTACTAGGAATCTAAGATAGCAGTTCCATTACATTCAAAAATAAGGCCTATGACCCCCAGTCCATCACTAAATCTACAGGGTTTGTAGAAAAGCTAAAACAATAAAGTTACGTGTACTTTGCAGGTTAAATGAAAGCAGACGCAAGGAGTACTTGTACAAGCAATATTGTACAAGGGTATCCACGCAAAAAGCACAGACACACTACACTGATCAATATAGCAAAGCAAGTTCTTAAATATTCTCAACTTCTTAACAGAGATGATGCACCAAACCTTGCTGAGACTCTGCGATCAATATGAGTTAGGCAGTGGACATACTTCTGAATTTGGACATACATCTCATTTACATTTTACAAGGATTGTGTGTAGCAAGGCTGGGAGTTCAGAGCCCCAGTTCACTGTGCTGATATTCTGACTGTCCTTACCTTTACCCTCAGTGTAACGTGCTTCCAAAGAAACACAACTAATCACACACCCCATGCAGAGAGAAGGTTCTGAAACCTAAGAGTGAGCTGCAATGTCATAGAACTGTGCCTGGGTAGAGCCACTGTAAAGGCTGACAGCTTATACACATTTGCTCCTGAAACAAAGTGGATCCAGATAATTCCAATCCTTTCCTGGCTGAATGAAGGGATGCTATTCACTACTAGCAGTCCTTTGTCAGTTCTGTACGGAGGAATCCTCACAGATTCCCTATCACATCAGAGTGAAAATTTGGATGACTCTTAAATTCAGATTAAAAAAACAGGAATCAACAGTAGTAAACTCGTATTAATTTTCTTCCAGACTGTTCTGTCCTAATTTCAGTGTAACAAACAACTGACAAAGGCACAGAAACACTAAGATGGGTAATTAAGATAATTAGTCCCCTCTCAGTAAAGGAAGGGACAATAGTACTAGGTACTGGTTTTCAGTGATAGTAAAGAATGTTCATTTTCCAAACTAACAACTTCAAAGGGAAGTTCTGATGTTACCACAGTAAAGGCAACTGTAAGTAAGAATGTTATACTAAGAAACAGTAGGAGCTGTGTCTGACTGCAGGCAACTTGGTGCAGATACTGACAGGACTCCTACCACCGCTGATTTTGAAGTGTGAAAGATGTGCCAAGTATCATCAGGATATTTGCTCAAGCTTTTTTTTTCTTGATAGTAGCAAACCACTTGCTTTTGAAAAACCCCTCATTGCTAGACTGGTATTTCAGTAGGTAAATAATGAACTCTGACAAACTACAGTCTGAGGAAAACACAATTAAAAGACCATGCCAAATTCTGGGAAAGTCTTTTATATGCAACATGCTTACCTAGTTTAATGTCTCCATCTAATGTGAAAAGAATATTGCCAGCCTTTAGATCTCTGTGGATGATCTTATTTTCATGCAAGTAGTTCAGTGCTTCCAGTGTCTGCCTGCACACCACTTTGATCTGTGGCTCTGTTAATGGCCTTTCAAGCTCTACAAGATAGAGACAGAAATAATCACAACATTTCTGCATTTTACGTTACGTGTTCATAGCAATCAGCATAGTAATATCTGTGAAAATTAATTTACCTGACAGATTCTAAACATCCCATGACAGGAAAAAAAATCTCTTATAATACTCGCTCCTTTCAAGAAAAATTTCATGCCTTGAACCCAAACCCCTCGTCATTATCAATTATGCATACCCACCGATCTGAACTGTGAAAAAGCTATATAGTTTAGAGATTGATTCTTCTGTGTGGTACACAGAGATGCTAAAGACCAGATCCTTTACTTAAATGGCATTAGAATTCATCTAATTTGAGGAATGAGCATAGAAAAAAAAACTAACTTGAAGGTAGATGCAATATAAAGAATTATCTCAACCTAATTTGGAAGGTGGCAGTGGAAGAGGAAGAATGAGATCCTGAAAAGGGCTCATACAGAGAAGTTCTAACAACAGAGAACTTCATAAGCATATGAAAACAGCTCTTCACATTTACTCAAAGGATCAAAACAAAAATGTTGTTAGCAAGTAAATAAACACTTCAAAAATGAGAGAAAATAAATCTAATTTAAGAAATTACAATATCCATAGATATAGGTGCAAATACTAATTTCTAAACCCCAACGTTCAACATATATGGCACACCAATTACAGAAATATTTGCATAGCAAAACAACACTCATATGAAATCAGTCTTACAATATATATTATCATTTTAAGGTTTTAAGTTTATTATTTTAAACAATTTAGTTACCCAACATGACTGCATCCACAGCTCCTCCTGCACAAAATTCGATCAGGATCTGTATTTAAACAAATAAAATACAGGAATTAGAAATTAAACTGTTCCACTGAAAAGAACAATTGATTAAGGGAGCACTACTGAGAGATCAGAGTTCCAGACCATTTTGCCTTAAATTATTTCACTAAACTGCAAAATATTGGTATTGTCACCCAGCTAAAAGTAGGGCTGTGCTGCTCAAGCAAATTATTTGAAAAATACTTGGAGATCCTGAAACAAAAGTTTTAATCCAAATATAAAATAGCATAATAAAAACTTATAAAACATAATGAATCAGTCAGCTTAAACCTACTCCTTGTAATGTGATTTACATAATCCCTGCAAACTCATTTTTTGATTATTAAGCTCTACTTCTATACTATAATCTCCCCAACTGAAAAGTCCAAGAGCTAAATGATTTTCCATTAGCAGATGGTATCTCCTATATTGTTTCATACAAGACGAAAATACAGAAAAATACTCTTAAAAGCTAAAGAAAATTACTAAATTCAGATGTTTACATTAATTTTCCTTCATTTTCATTCATGTCTACAATACATCTAGGCTTTTATCCCAGAATATACTAGAACAAGTCCATCTCCAGTTCTGAGTTGCATTTGAAACAAAAATAAACTGCAACTCTTTTGGAGAACAAACTATGCTGACACAAAGGACAGAACGTACATATACAAAGGAAAAAGAGGGCAGACAAAGGGAATGAGGAGAGTAAGAAAGAGGTAAGGTCATTGAAGATTGATCCCCCACTCTTCCATATGTGTTTTTTTCCATAACTTGAACTTTAAACATTAAATTGTAATTTTCAGCCTGACAGATAAGGAGTATTTCTTGTCAGACAGTCAATATTCTGGGAAATAATATCTTATTCTTCTTCTTTAGAGTAATTTTAATATCAGAGTATAACTGCTCATAAAAGAGGAAATCTCAAACTATACCTTCTACCATAACATTTATATGTACACCACTTATGTCACATATTACTTCAAATTACTCGGGCAATTAATCCCCACAACAATGACACCAACAAATGTATTATATAATGCAACTCTTTGGAAGTCCTTTAAACATTATTCCATTTACATGCTTCTACAAGTAAGTCAAGTGCGGGAAATCATAAATAAGGAATTTATTTCTCTAAATTTGCTTTTGAGCTGACAAAGGTCTCTTTGATAAGGAAATCATGTTTCCAAATCCATAAAGCAACAGTGTATTATTTTATATCCAACTATCATTCTTCTCTTTTTTCCCCTCCACTAAATTATTTACTTACCACATCATTAAGCTCTCTCTTTGTTGCTTCCATGCCCCTGCATTTCACTGTAACTATGTAGCTACAACTTCATTTTCAAACTATTCACTCCTATCTTCATTCTGCCAGCAAAGCCTATCCACTCAGTTTCATATTCTGCCTCTAAGCATATTTGCTTTCATACTGAACTTTTTTTTTTATAGGATTTTTTTCACTATTCCACTGTTTTATACAATATCCTTTTACTCTGTATTCACAAAGTTTTAAGCTTAGCAAAACAAATGTAAATGAGGAAATACGGTATTACACATCCATCATTTTCGTGGCTAAAGGATAAAGCTTATTTGCAAGACTCCAAAGAAAATTTTCTTTTATGTGTTTTAGGTATCTTTTTGAAGAATAAACTCTTAAAAAAACCAAACACGTATTCTTTGTACAATTCCAAAAGTACTTATAAATACTGCATTGGATCACCTAGAAGAAAAAAGTGTATTGTCACAGCTAAAGCTATTGCAGTGAACACACAGGATATAGCAGAGGAGTGACGTGTAGCCATATGTATGCTCACCACACATCAAGGTTCTAATACCTCAGGTTTAAGTAAATTAATTACGGTTCAAGTACTGGTAAACTGTCCTTCCTGGAAGTGTCAACAGGTTCACTCATATGTAAAATATATACTTCACAGGCTGACCTTTTCAGCACATTATTTATTTTTCAGGTGTGTATTCTGAATTTCACTCCAAATTGTACTAATGTAATTAAAATCTGAGTCCTGTTGCTACAAATAAGCACCAATTAAGAACTCTGTCAATACACCAAAATGAACTGCTAATTTCCACATTTTAGATTCAAACCCCTGACCAAATGACTCAGGAAATTGTCACTGTAAGATGGTGCTACACTAAGTCATACCTCCAATTTAAAAATTAGTTTTGAAACTGAATAGTTATCCCAATATCAACAACCCAGACGAAATGCGATTGACAAATGATCTTTTAATAAAGAAAAAAATGTAATTTCAATAACCTTTTGAAATAAGTAAAAACACTTAGAGAAGGAAAAATACCTACCCACAGATTGTTTTCATAGTAGAAAGCATCTAGGAGTTTGACAATATTCGGATGATCACAGGAAGCTAAAATATCAATCTCCACCATGTAATCTTCAAGTTCTTCTTCTGATTTAGTATCTATCACCTTTGCAGCAGCCAGAACTTTTGTTTCTTTGTTCTGAGCCTGTAAAAGAAAAGTCACAGCAAACATATCATGAATTTCTCCAGCTAACTGGCACCAGCAAAAACCCCCACAAACAAACCAACCCTCTCCCGACAATTTTGTGTTTTCCTGCCTCTAGCTTCCTCCTCTACAAAAAGAGAACATCTGCATATTAAAGAGCAGATAAAGGGTTTAATAACTTTTCCTAGGGTTGAGAAACAATGAAAGACAAGAACGTAAAAATACTTAATTCTTGTCACATTCTTTAAACCATCATACAGTCAATAGCTTCAGGGTCACTACAGCTTGGTACTACGGTGAAGTTTTGTGCTGCTCCCCAAAACACCATCTGTTAACACTTGGCAAGGAGTATGAAGTAGCCTCCACCTTGTGTTTCTGCCCTTCTGACAGTCCCCACGTTGTGGCAGCACTGCTGTTCCCAAAGCCACAGAGACAACCTGATCCTCCACCAGGAACCAGCAGGTTGCTCCTCTTCAGCCAGGGGCTGTATGCAAGCTCCCAGGTTAAAGAGCTGCCAAGCCATCATTAGCTTGTCTGGGCTTTTTGCTCTCTTTGCTTCAGAAGTCTGGGAGGACTCCCACAGATGGGGAGTCACGGAAAGTGGAACGCCGGAAATGCTGCCAACCTCTACTTTATTACTTCTCATCCTAAGACGAGGGAGCTGGAATTGCTGCAGTGATACGGTCAACTACAGAACCAGTAAAAAAAAGGAAAGGGAAAACAAAACCAAGGGAAAGAAACCCCCAAACATTTCTGCTATGCATTTAAATATTCTTTGGGGGTTTTTTCAAACATAAGAAATGACAAACAATTAGGGTGACTTACTGAAATAGTAAAACACATCAGAAACCAGTAAATACTGCAAATACTACTTATTCTCAGAATAGTGCTGAAAACTAATCCAGCAAAACTAGACAAGTTGAGATTTTTTTTAACATGAAGGGGGATAAAGCAAATACTAAACACACACTCTGTACACATGTGCATACACATACAGAAACACAACATTATATACACTCTCTAATAATCCTCTTGCAATATATGTTCAAAAGAACATTAAATTCCAAGTTGCAGTAAACTTTAAACAAGAAGGTATATTTTTCTCAAGCCATCATAAAAAGACTACTTTGTCAGGGCATTTCCAGTAGTTATCTTATCTTTTGCCTACAAGTGTAGGACTGAAGTCTACTTCACCCATTATATGTAAAGACCACGAAGAAAAGGCCTACATTTACTTCACGGAGTTTTTGACATTCAAATGAAATTAAATGGCAAGCAGGGACACAAGCTCTGTCCAAAGCAGCAGAACACAAGGACCTGCAGGGGTAATTCCGACTCTTGATGCGAAGCATCACAAGGTGGTTCATCCTGTCTCTGCTGTACAGCTGATGCAGAGGGCCCAAACCCACTTGGGATCATCCCAGGACAGAATGCAGCAAGAATCCCAAAGCCTGAGTTTTGTTACCCAGCCTCTTTATACCAGCAGAGAAAAAAGCTGCTATCAGACAGCAAGTGATAATCCTTCAGAATGATTTCCAAAGTCTAAATATTATTACTTTCACAGCTATAAATATTCTCTCAGTGTGGCAAAAAGATAATAAAATATTAAAAGATAAACACTTATAATAATATTCAGTAAAATAGCAGTAACAGCAAAACACACTTATAAGCACAGTTCCAGCCGATTCATCTCATGTTGAGGGTAAAGGTTTTCTGTAACATTTCTTTTTATCTCAGTGTTCTTTCCAAAACAAAAAACAACCAATCTTCCCAACCTCAATATTTGCACTCCCATGTTTAACAACAAAGATAAGGAATCTGTGTAACATGACTTGAAAACAAACTACTGAGAAATTTTCCAACACACGTTCTAATAATAAAAAGGAAAAGGTCTGCTTAGTAACGCAAACATCATTTGTTTTGGTTTCATGCTTTATAGCAAGAATCAAAGACCAACCTTCCTATTCTAGAGCTGCACTCTGAATTAAACACGAAAAGTGAAACAGATGTCTGATCAAAACAGAAACAGACTTGCTGGCTTTACATGTGCAGAAAAATGGGCTTCAAAGCACCTTTCTAAACAATTCACATTTTAACCGTAAATGTACTTTTTTGAAACATGCATAGACACTCTTCAGTGTACCTTAAAGAAGGGTACTTAGAATAAAAAAAATCAGAAAATCATTTTTACACAAATTTGCTTGCAAACTATAGAATGGTAACAATATTTTGTTTAAATAGAACTATCTACATCAAGTATCAGTAATAGATGTTACTGCTTTCTGATTCAGTTTCACCTCTGAGCAAGATGGGCATTGGTAAGTTCACCTCCACAATTACACACTGGGGAGTTTGCTGCATTTACAGCACCCATTGCTTTTTTCTATTGACTGAACACTTTGTTCTGATTTTTCCCAGATCCTTTTGCTTGAAGTAACTAGAAATCTGCTTTGAATAAGTTTCTATGATTTCCTTCTTGTGGTAGTTCTATTAAAACACCTCATTACAAACCAGAAGTTATTAGAGACAATATGACTATCTTGATGAGTATCTCAACAATTATAAACAAAACAAATGGCTGCCTTTGTTCTGACTTAAGATAGTAAAATTTTGTAGGTCTAGATCCAGACTTTTATTCCAATTTTTAAAAGGAAAAAGCTTTAGAATTTGCATATTTCCACTGGGTATCTCTGAGGACTGATAAAATATTACACCTGAAAAAAAATTATCTACTCTAAAGTTCTTCTTGAATAAGACAATATTCATCTCCACCCCGCAATGCACTCAAATAATAAACACTCATCTACGTGACTTGCTGTAAGAAGTACGTCAGAAATATGTTCTTTTGAACTGTGTAGGAAAGGATTTTACTGATCATGCGTAAGATTTATGACTCACTGTACTACAGGGAAAAAAAACAAAAACTCTTTGGATTAAGAGGAACAAAAAGTATTTACAGCTTTGTGTGGGCATGTTTGTTTTTTTCTATACTTAGGCTCAAGTCTTTCTTCTGCCACAAAACATCGTCCAAAGGTCAGAGCAGGAGCAAAAGTGACTGTGTAGATGCAGCCTTGATTTGCATATTCTCATTTTGCATTTGGCCACACCAACATTTAAAGTCAATCTTTCATTCATGTCACAGGACATATTTTGAAAGGGCAGATCCTCTAACTAGCTGCAGCTTCCTCCTATATTTTAGCTCTCAATTATCAATTCAAGTTATTCCAAATGCTCTGCTTAAAATACAATTGATTCTGCTTCTATGATGGACAATTTAAGCTTCAGTCCCAAGCTAAGAAATCCAAACTGGCATTTCCAATGGTTATGTGGAGACAAGGAAGAAAGGGGGGGAAAGATTCATTAACAAAATTTGATCTTTTCAAAAGATACATACATAACGGATGAAAACCGAATTGGAATAACTCATTTCCTCAAGATGTGACTAATGCAATGTGACATGGATATTATTAACTATTATATGCAACTATACATAAATACTGCAATCCTTTCACCAAAACTTCTATTTGGATTATTATTTAAGGTTACTGCAGCAAACATTTTAACTTACAGAATAAGAGAATGTTACAGCATGGTTCCTGCAATGGATGGTACAGTCTCATTAGCAGACAATGCACAGAAAAACACACTTAATTCCAAGTTAAAATACTTTGATCAGAATGGATTACAGGTTTGTACAGAATAAATGATCTCTAAAATTAGAACTTGTAAATTAATTTCTCTCTGAACCTAAATCCCTCGCACTAAAATGGCAATGCACATCTAATCCACAAAAATGGAAAAATATGAAAATGTCTCAGCACAAGAAAGATGAATAACCATTCCACAGAAAACCAGGACCTGCAAGTACATGTGGAATTAGTAACTCCTCCCTAACAATCCTGCATTTTTGTACAGTATCATATAACCAAATATAAGTTCTAAGGACAGAAGCTTTGTGAGGAGACTGAGAGCAGAATATTAAAAGGCAGGTTTACTATCTGGGCACTTGGCCAAGAAGTTGCATATTCCCAGCCTTGAACAGCAGGGAGAGCAGAGCCACCGCTCCAGAGTAATAGGATTACAGCTCAGAGATAACTAGTAGCCTTCCATCTTCAGATGACCAATATGAAGTTTCAGCCTCGGTTTTGAGGGCCTGTTTCAGTTTCTCATTGCCAGCAAACGTTTCCTTCCCAACTGTGCAGCTCCTCTCCTGCAATGCAGCCTTAAAATATTAAACACTATTTTACAACTGAAAAAAACGTAAGTACGTCCTTCGCCTATTGTTCAGCCAACCAGAAACAAAGCTGAGATATGAGACAGAAAATTGTTCATCACCTTTCTTCCTGACGCCTGATCTCTTGTGAGATGTTATATAACCCATGTTCTGCAAGCAGCAAAACAAATCAATTAAGAAGCTTCTCCCTTCTGACTCATTCTTCTTAACAAAACTGTAGTCATAATCATAGACCATCAAAGTTGTCAAAAAGTGAAAAATACGCACATCCCTATTCAACAAAAGATGTTTTCCCCACATAAAAAGCTCCACTTTTGTGTAAACTTGGGATTGTCAGATCTAGTTCCATATAAGCTTTCTGATGGTGCCTGAGTAATCAGTACTGAAAAACTGTCCCTGTACAATGCAAAGGCAAGAGCTGTTTCTCTGAGCTGTCACAAAGCAGTGATCTCAGTCTTTCTTAAACATATGAAAAAAGGAAAAAAAATTGCTGTAATTTTAGATTTTAACAGCTTTATCAAATAAAAATATAAGAAATAGCGTGACCTACTGGAACAACTACACTGGACTTTGTTTCGTGTAAGTTTACTACGCTGTATTTAACATTGTCCTGTGCATCTTAAAACTAAAAAACCCTGCATGATGGACCAGCATCAAGTGTTCAAACTTATTTTCAAAAACATGAAAAGGTGTTCTTCACTAGTAAATTTTTAAAAAAAAAAAATCTACCTTAATTAGTCAGGAAGCATTAATTCTCACATCAAATGCAATCAAAAATACCAGTTTGAATTCAAGGGCAAATAGAATATTTTGCAATATTAAACCACATTAAATTTTAACAATAAATCACAAGTTCAGCCAATGAAGAAGATGGCAATCTTCACAGATTTCTTGCAATTAAGATAAGCCAGTCATTTCAAAGAAGCTATGTTATGTTGCACCAGTCTTTGCCGCACAATGTTTGAAAATGTAATAAAATGAAAAAAAAAAAATATAGAGTTTCAGTTTTTTGTTTAATTATAGATACGGTTGGTTCCAGGAATTAAAAACCAGCTAACTTCAGTCATACATGCTAAAACTTGTCTAAATGACTGTTACAGAACACTTATTTAAAAGGACAGTATCTCCCAAAGAAGATGCATCCTTGAACTACAGCTGATCAGCCAAAAATTTTCCCTGCCTGCGCAATGTATCATAGTTACCTACTATACAGTTTCTCCTACTTAAAAAGAAGTTAATTAAATTCAGTTTCCCTGTTTAATGCCAGGGAAAAAAAGACTGAAATAGAAGTGCAGATAAAAGTGCCTCTATTTCCTCCAAGCAAATGCTATTCCTTACAAAGTGGAGGCCAGGGTTCAACCCCAACTGCTGAAGCATCTTTATGATCCTGTGGTCTGGTGCTGCCTTTGTGGCTATGCTCGTTTTGGAGCTGTTTCCATGACAACTTCACTCTTTTAATATTATCCTTGTACTTCGTACTCATTGTGGTTCTTCTGCTTCCTCCACAGTTGGTTTCTGAGGATTCCACAAGTTATTTTTGGGAGTGGTATGGAATACAATTTTAATGTTTAACCTCATGTTTCCCTTTAAGTATTCTCATTAATTCTGTGGTATTTTGTACACTAACTAAGCAGAGCTCCCATCCTGATTCACGCATTGTGCCACTGAAATCAGAAAGAATATTTATATGCATATTTGAAAAGTGCCTGAACTGAACTGGCAAATATGGGCAAAACAACTGAAACAGTCCTGTAGAGGAAACTTAACAGAAGAGATTATATCAGATCATTTTTATTTAAGCAAATACATTTAAAATGCAGAATGAAAAAAATAAGAAAAAAACCTGCTAAACACTAGCAAGGAAAATTTCCAAAATATTCTTTGCTGTTTTATATAAACACCACATTGTTATTTTCCCTTCTCTTGCTCCATGATGGCTTTCATAAAAGCAATAGGGAAAACCAGCTGACAATATTGGGAAAACATTTGTAACTAAGGCATTAGGTGGTATCAGAGTGTAAGCGCAAAGGACTGCTATTTTTTTCCTAAATTCTGTTATAACAACTGTACATACTACTTGTGAAAACAGCATTAAAATACACAATTCTGCACTGCAACCAACTCCTAAACTTGAGAAGGGGGAGATGTGACAAATTGAGATTTATCCCTGCAGTGCTAAGCTGCTTTGCCAGTATCTTTCATCTGCAGAGGACACTAACAATTGCTGGCAGAGGTTTTCTCAGTTTCATCCAGCTCCAGCCAAATGTCAGCCCCAAACTAACTTTCAGCTTCCCAGAAAGGACAGTAACCCAGTCTATCTTCATCTGTGATTACAAACATCCTACAGTTATTTATTCAGTCTTGTGTCATTAGGAAAAAAACAACACATTGATTAATGCTTACTAATTTATTTTAGTGACTACAGCTTAAAATTCAGTCTTTATTCCAGCAATAAACACACCTTCATTTCAAATGACATAAATTAATGCTTCCAAGAAACAATGTTATCAAGAAATAGATTTTAATCAAACCACAATTTCTAACTTTAGCTGTTTTCTAGAATTTTTAAGACAAACAACAGGTCAGACTTGAAGCTGTGTACAGAGCGCTGTTTTTTTCAGAAAATTATCCCCCTGCCAGGTTGAGCTGAGAATTTTATTACTCGTTTATGATAACTTTATGATTTACTTGAACACAGGACTGATTCCTTTACTGGGGAGGATTCTGTTATAGTCTTACTTCTAGTCATTTAACATCTGTGGTAAGCTTCAGTTTACTTGAGCTAAGAGAGCCAGTGTTACTCCTGCTAACCTCTTCTCCCAGGGAGACACTTGGAGCTGTAAAAGCCAACTCTGGAGCTTTCTGCAAACAGATGCACCACTGAGTCTTTCAGCTCCATGTAGCACACAGTCACTCTGTTTACTCACACTTTACAGACTAGTGTACATTCACAGATGTACATGTATCAACCTAGAAGACTTTTTTTTTTTTTTATAAATAAAGTGGTGAGGTCAGCTCACAGTTCCTCCTTACCCTGTTCCTCGGAGTTAAGTTACAAAACAAGACTGAGATCTGCTCTGCCCAGAGCCTTTAGCCAGATCAGATGCAAGATGGCTACAGCTGTTTGCTGACCCAGCACAGCTATTCAGTATAGCAAAACAACAAACAAAACTGTGCATCTGACTTGAGCATAGAAAATTCTGTCCTTCCTAACTGGATGTGAGCAAGTCAACAAAATAATAAATAGAGAAAAATGACAATTTCTTTGGACTTCAAGAGCCCTTCAACAAAGGCCTTCTGACATGTTACTAGGGAAACTACATAGTCATAGAAATGCAATGTGCCACAGTAATTAAGTTAAAAAAACTTGCTGTCAGAAAAGTAAAGCATATTATTAAAAGCTCTACATTTCATAGAGCAGAAGGAAGGCATTTAAAGACCTGCAATAAGTCTATTTATTGCAGAAGATGATGGGCTATAACAGATGTAACTTAACTGTTTAAGCGTAAACATCTTACTAGCTCAAAAATATGGGCAATTTGAGAAAAGGTTCTGTATAATTTGATACTGCAATGTGAGCCATATTCAAATCTTGCAATAGGTACAGCTAAACAGCCAGAGGGGAAAGACTAAATTAAACAAAATGAAGTATTATCACCCGATTTCATTCTTTGTCCTTCTAAAATGAACAATAAATACAGTATAGTTCATATATTTTAAGGGAAAAATATAAACTATATAGGTAGTTTAAGATAAAGTGTTTTACAAAAAGATACAGTTGTAGCAGAGGGAAAGGAAATGTGACTACATCAATACCACATTAAAACTGACAACAGTTCTTGCAAAACTATCAAAGCACATATTCTGTTGCTCCATACATGCTCTAGTCTGCTAAGATGAAACTTCCCCTATTTCTGAAGGAACAAAAGGCAGAAGTAGCTTCAGACAGTTTTCATTTAAAAAGCTGTACATCATCATTTCTCACTTTTAAGTAAAATTGTTACAGAAGCTAATTCATATTCTCTTTATGGTACCAATATATTTTAAAAAGAACGTAAAATTCAGAATTCTAGAGGGAAGTCACTGCGTCCTTATGTGCATATCTTTAAAACAATCCAACAGAAACAAACAGCAAAGACAGCAGTGACAACAAAGAAATCAATATAGTTAAGCCAGTATCATTCAGCGCCCTTTAAACAAGTTATTTTCAAGTCAGTCCAACAATTAACTTTATTAATTATAAAATTCACTCTGCTGGTGTAGGCTGCTTAGCACCTGTACAGTCTGTGACTTGCCAGTACTTTTCTTGTGCCTTAAATCATCACCCTAAAGCTCTGTACAACGGCACCAACACGAAATCTCTGACATGCAAGTTCAAAAGGTGCCTCACAGAGTTTACAATAACCTGGATATCTTTGTGCTGCAAGGGTGACATCTCAGGAGATGAGGAAGAGCCATGTGAATACACATTTGGTATTCCTTGACAATTGGCTATTCAAGTACCACAAAAACAGGTCTTGGGTTCTGTAAGTGAACTTCATTCATATTCAGCACAGTAGTGGAACCCTTGCTTCTGATGTTGCCTACCACTGTTTGGCTTGTTTTAATTGCTGAATTTGAACAACTAACCAATTATGAAAACCAACTACTTTAAGAAACTATATGAATGCAAATCCTATTATTTATCAGCAGATTTCAAAAGAAGTTTTAATTTAGAAGCATACTGATGATGCTGGTCTTTTTCAAATTCTGATGTTTTATGCATTGGCTGTTTAACATTTTATTGATTAGTGTAATTTATACAGAATTTACCTAGAATGCTACTGATAAACACAAATGGCCACGGGAATAATTGCATTATTTGATAAAATTATTAAAAACAAATCCAGATAAACCCTTCAACTCTTTGAAGAGTTTGATGCACAAAATATGCAAAGTAAAAACAGTTGCTTTACTCAGACATTTGCAACCAATGAACTTGTGAGCTTTTATCACTAGAAGATTTTCGTGTAACGTTGGAACACTGTTCTTCCCCCGACAGAACTGTTGAGAGTCACGGTAACATTAAGCAGTTAAATACACAAGATGTTCAGGAGGAAGTTCTGTTCTTGCCTCCTAACAGTGTGGAAATGTTATTTTGAATGGAATGATGAAAGGTTTATTTTGCCCATGTACCCAAGAAGTGATGTTGCATGGCTCTTGAGGGGAGGTTCTCATCAAGAGAAAATTACTTAATTTCTTTCTTCTACTCCTCCCTCTCTCTCGAGTTTAATTTTTTTTATTTATTATTAGATTGAAGGCTTTTTGAAGCAGAGGACTATCTTCTGTTGTGTATTTATACAATGAGAGGGAATGCAGAATTCCATTCCTTTTGGAAAATTATCAAAGCCATTTCTTGCTTCAAAACACTCTGCTCACTCTGAAATTCAATTCAGTTTCTGTACTTTCCTCATACAAGGCAGATTTAGTGCCAAATAAGAAGCCTTATAAAACTTTCATTCTTTTCTAGCAGTTATGTAGCACACCTAAAGTAGAAAAGAGAATCACCTCCTGAAATAAAATTGGGTAATTTTTTTAGTAAATTTCCAGTTCAAAATATGTCTACATAACAAAATTATCCTTGCATGGATGTCAGCGATGCGAGGGACAGAACTACTGGCTGATAACACCAACAGCAGCATTTAGCAGAGCTACCATTTGCTAACAGCAAATGGCTCATACAATAGGAGCAATTGGATTTCTTATTTTGTCCTGAGAAAAAGCATTCACCTGACATACCTTCACAACTTCAGAATATCAACATGCCACTCTGATGCTTCCCTTTTATCGCTATTTAAGCCAATGCTGACACTGGCCTGTCAATTTTCCTCTAAATTAGCAGTGTCACTTGTCTGGCCCTCTCGTGAGCTGGTCTGGGTAGCCAAGAAGATTACACATACAATCAGCTTTTGTGTGGCTTAGTTCCTTGAACCAGATCAACATGGGGTTGGCAAGAACCAAGCTTGTCACAAGGAAGGAGGTGGGAATGAGAGTACACTGCCAGAATTCTCACTGCATTGACTCATATCTTCAGAAACTGTTGTAGAAAACAGTCACAGTAAAGACCCCAACACTCATCATTCCAAAGCCACTTCTGTACTTACTAAAGCTATTAAAATGCACCTCCTTGAGAAGATGTGTTGTTGACCTTCACTTAATATCACAGCTCCATACAGTTTTAGTGCTTTTCAGAGATTCAAAAGAACCTTCTTCATGTTGCACTGGCTCAAAGGTGAGGTCCCAAAACAGCATCAATAAACATTGAAACGGGAGAGGTAACAAGTCAGTACACTAGTTCATTTTTATATTTCACTTTTAAATGCCAGGGTGTGGGCTTTTAGTTTGTTTTTATTTAAGGGTAACAGGCAAAACTGACAACTTATTGGGTTATCAAGCTGACCAGAACATCTATGTTTGCTACAAAGACACAGCTTAAGATTCTTGCTACAGCCAAAAGCAAAGTCAACATTTTCAGGTACACCAGCTATGCCAGTCAATAGGAAACACTTGACACTACTCTTGATTAAACGGGGATTTTTAAGCTTTCAGACTTGCCACCATATAAAGATGAAAAAATAGCAGACAGCTTACTCATAAACTTGGTTAGTACATCTCCACTACTAGCCAACACTAGCTGGAAAGGATGAAAGAATAAAAAAGCTTGGCTTAACTCTGAGAGTACCCATTTCACCACATTATTTGAATGATTTTTTTTTTTTGAGGATAATCCCTGTACAAACCCTTCCGACCGTATTTCCCAGTGATGATCACAGTTCACGGTGTGATGTAGCTGCACAGACCCGTGGTTCTGACCCATGACTATCCAGCAATGAAAAACAGAACAGTCTGCCCGAATAGTGAACTGAAAGATTTGTGGCATCCATAGAAGCTCAGCAAGTAAGAGAATGAGAGGGACAGTTAAAATTATTAAAGGGTCAAGCAGTTGTCTTATAAAAAGCAGACTAAAAAGGTTGGGCCTCTTCAATTAAAACAGGAAAAGCTGAAGGTGGGGCAGGAACATGACTGAACTTTGCAAAATAAAAAAAGGCAGCATATGAACTGAATAAATCCTCATTGAGACAATGGCTGTGAAAGAGAGTTGACTGCAGCATTCTATTTTTCGCTGAAGCAGTCAATTAACATTTCTCCATTAAGGTTTCCCTGCCTTTTGATTACAAATGTATTATCTCTTTTCTTCGTAAAATACTGCTTAGAAATACAAGTGAAAAGTCATCCACCATTAAGTGAAACCTAGACATGTGTTAGAGAAAAGCTGTGGGTTTACAGCATAAATCTCCTTCTGGAGAACCATTACCTACAGGATAAAGAAAGAATAAAACCCAACACAAAAAGTCTTGCCAAGTTATTATGTTATCATTAACAAAGTTACAGTAACTTCCCTCAGAACACTGTTTCTGAATCATGGCTATGATTAAACTTTTCTAGGGGAAAAAAAACCAGTTCCTTGAAGTCCTCCTTAAACAAAAAAATCTCAGATCTAAAATGTTATTCACAAAGATATGAAGAAACTACAGGGACAATCTTCTCCCAGCTCATTATCAAGTTAGATGGATTAAAATACGATTTTGCCTTAGGATGGGGATTCACCATACCAAGTAAATCAATTCTGATGTAGACACAACTTCAGTTCTAGAGCAATGGTTCCTCCAAAAAACTTCATTCTGTTCACTCACTCATTTTGAAGAATTGTATTAATGCAACCTCAGAACAATTCTTTCTGAAAATAATAAAGTTTATTTACTCACCATGATCTCCTTCAGTTTCAGATTTTCTTAAACAACCAAGAAACTAATTTTTAAGACTGACACTTTATGGTAACAGTCATTTAGTCCTCCATAGTAAGGGCAGATTTAGCACATTTTAAACGCTAATCAATAAATTGATTTGGTTACTTTTCACTTCTTCATATTCTTCTCCATAGAAAATTCAGTAAAATTTAAAAATCATATCATAGAATAGCATGCTTCAGGTAATCAGAACATTCTTAAAGCTACATTTTGTGTGGAACTTGATTCAAGCATGAATCTATGCATGAGCTATTTCTTGCTCTAGGCTACAGGTAATTACCTAAATAGAAAATGGCTCAAAAATATAAACATGGCAACGTAAAGGGGAAATACTTTGTTTCTTTTTCTTAGCTTCCAAATCACCATTCATGCTTAGCTGCTTTACATCAACCTCTCTATATCTACACACGCAATCCGACAGAATACTGAAAACCAGTCTTAATCCAAAAGAGTAAAAAAACCCAAGGAAAATCTGTAACTTTAATATTGCTACTTGCTTTTACATACATTTAGAATTCCTTCAAGAAACTTTATGTCCTCCTAAAAATCCAATACAGTAGTTTAAGTAGGTGAATTAAATATAAAGAATTTGACATTACTGTTTTACTGTGATTATTTTTTGCTTTAGGTAAATCTTCTGCTGTGTGTATTTTGGTTGGCTTGTATCACGAATATGGAGTATATTCAACAGAAAATTTGAAATGCCAGTGGAAAATTGACATTTACAGTAAAGCCTTAATTTTTTTGCAAGTATCAATTCCATTACAGAGTAGTTTGAGGTAGCCTACTAGCTTTTATTGAATATAACTTAGCCAATTTTTATTGCCTGACATTATCCAAACATATTCCACAAGTACTGGGTCTTCTTTCTCTCTAAAAAAATCCTTTCCCATTTGCAAGTGGAAAAAATGTATTCCCACATGACATATTTGAGAAATATCTGACAGTTGAAATTTCTTTCAAGCATTCCATACTGTAATCATGTTATAAAGTCATTAAAAATTAATTAGAGGGGGTGAAAATACGTATTTTATATGGTTGTGGAGAAAAATTATAAAACACTATTCTTTTTTTTTTACTCTGTACTATTAATTCAATCTGCTTTCTGTGCTATTAATTCAGTTTGCTCTGTTTTCTAAATGTCAATTTCATGGCCTTTCCATCACTAAACATGGAAAACTGGAACAATCCAAACAGTATCAAAAGAAAAGATAGCACAAGCATTGTATTTGAGTAACGTCACTGCTACTGTAAAGTAAGACAATAGGCAAAAGAGGTGAGACACTGTGAATGTCAACTCTCTGTATAATCTGAATATAATTAAAGGTTATTGAGGGAGCGCAAAGAAACAAAGACCGAAAAAATATTTATAAATGACACTTCGGCCACCAGGGTCTCAAGGAACGTATTTAAGATCTCAAATCAGAGGATTTAATTACAGGCTCCTCTTTTGCACAGACGCAACTGTCATTGAAGGAGAATGATGTTTACAATCTTAGGAGATGCTCAAAACATGGGTCATGGCCCATGAAATGTGGAATTCATAGCTGCATTCAATTTAAATAAAAGGCAAAAAAAAAGAAAAATCCCAAACTAGGGATTGCGATTGTGGCATTTGCAAATACAAACCCAACAAATTATTTCTTCAATACTGTTTATGGGGTGGTCAAAACTGGAATTTGAGCGTCCACCAAAAAAACCTTTTGAACTACTGCTCTGCAACAACAGCATGTATTACTACTTGGAGGATTGTAGTACTGTAGGACTACTTCCCTGCCAAAGATTAAATTCAAAAGGTTTACCATATTGCCTTCAAAACCTTAAAAAAAAATGCAAACAAAACAACAGAACCCATAAAACAATAACAAAATCCAAAACAAGATAGTGCCTTGAGATTTTTTGTTAGCTCCTATATCAGAATTATTTAACTAAATAGACTGCATGTGACTTCAGATATGAAGAATTATTCCACCAAGTTAGAACAGCTTAAAGAAGCTTCGCTCTGCCACCTATTTGACATTAAATAGCCACATTTAGCTTATGCCTGAAATCCAAATTTTTACTCTCCAGCCAAGAAACCACAGTCCAAACAAAAAATATGATATATCAGATGACATGAAAAAAACAAAAGGGAACTTTCATAAACATAAATAAAATCAAATAATGATTTCCTATTTACTTAGAGATTTAAACAGTTTATGTAACTATGTTCGCACCTTGGAAAAGATGACTGCCTTACCAAGGACTGATCATAAGCATTCTATATTTATCCTCCACAAACTTGTCTGCAGTTTTAATTCCAAATGCAACAGACAGACAATACATTACTCATAAGTTAAATATTGTGATGCTGATTTTAAGCCAAGTGATGTAACTATGTCCAAAAAGTGAGACACACGTGTTATGCTTCTTTCCAATATTTTCTTGCTCCAGACAAAACGGAAAGGAGACGCTGCCTTCTACTAGTATCCATTTAAATGAAGAAATTTATCTCCATTTACAATTTACCGATGACTTTTTTGCACTACAGTTTCCTCAGAAAACTTAGCTGGAGTGACAATAGCTGTAAAGAGCTCTGCAAAGCTTTACCCTTGACACATTTCCCAGGGTTTAAAACAGTGATACTGCCTTTTCCTTATCTGGTATCTTCTAATCAGGCTAAAACTGCAAGAGTGTGAAAATAAAGATAACATTGTAGAGCAACTTACGAAGCTGACCAGCAAGATTAAAATCGTTTGTCTTCTATGAACTGTCATGCATCTTTTTTCACCTAGACAATACACAGCAGCCCTAAAGTACTCAGGCTACTCTTACAAAGCTCACTGTTTTTAGAAAACTTTACCTAAAGTTTCAGTTCATTTTACTTGGACTAAATATTTAAAATATTAGCACCTTATACATTAGTCTCTTGAGAGTAAATCGACCTCTCATATCTCCTCTATCTTCTAATGCCTCTATGGCTAAACAAAGCAACATGGCACTTAAGTGAATATTATTAATTCAGATCTCCTGAGGGCAACTGCTCTAGTTTAATGAAAGGTCAACTTATATAGTCAATTATGAATGAAAAATAGATTACAAGAAAACATATTTAGTATAGCAAACAATTTTCATCAAAATTGCCAATTGTTCTGCACTACTGATTCATTCTTAAGTATTGACATTCAATTTAGGACATTTTCACTTTCTATTTCTTTCCAGGTCCAGGATCATAGCAGAGTCACACATGAAGCTTCTAGTTCATGAAACACAGTATTTGGCTGGCAACTTTCAAACATGAATTTATCTTCCAACACGTACCAAACATAACAGGACTTCAGACAAACTCAAGCAATATCTTTCACAGGGAACAGTATCATTTATACAGGAACGTTTGCCAAGCTCCAACATTTCTAACAAATTTTTCTGAAGAGTTAGTGGAACTAATGACAACACATAAGTCAAAAGGTAAAGAGAAGAAAAAACCCACCCTACCTGTGCTCTAAGCTTAGATATTAAGTAAGTGGTCAAAATCTATTTCTGTGAGTCTTTAAGTTACAAATGTAAAAGCTATTCACCCTAGGAAGCAGCATGATACATTACTATCATTCAGGTAACTTCAAGATGCAATATCCAACTGCAGGAATTTAGAATGATGTACCGTAAGGCCAAAGAAACTAGGAAATATAAATTCTCCCTACTCTGTCCTTATTTTATTTTCAGGTCAGACTAATTAATGCATTTTCTATGATCAGAAAATAAGCTGTGATGTTAGTGATACACAAAAAAGTACTTCTAAGCAGCCACAGTACTTCTAAGTCAGTTCACATTTTAACATTAAAAGGAGTTAAGAACATATAATCATTAAATTATATAATTGGTCCAGTCTTATTAAATCCCTACTTAAAAATTCTATGTGTTTCTACATTCTGTAGAAGACATTAAGGCAAAAAGAAGCTATCCTGTAAAGTTATATAGGTACATTACAGGTAAGATTGTTTCAAATATAGATACAAATGCTTAACCTAAATGAAGCACCATCATTACTTTACTGGACTTCAAGAAACACTGTATCAGAAGTCCACTGTCACCAGCCAGAGATGAGTTTGTATTGGCCACCACTGCCAAGATAAGTATATATGAATGCTTAATGTAGTTATAATTTTCAATAGATAATGCATTGGGGTAATGCCGTTCACCATGATTACGGTTAACAGCATCCACAACATTTCTTCTCTGAACCTAAAGAGAAAAGAGAACAGATTTTTTTAACCAAGCAACAGTTCATTGCTCAGAGTTGGAAAACTTGTCCTAGTAGCTTCACACGAAATACAAATATTTCGTTTTCCAAATTCCTATGAGAATATTATATACACAATGCTTCCAACATTTTAGATTCAGGGTAATAAATGGGATACTATAAATGGGCAGAATATTCCAATTCAAACAAAGAAGCATGAATGAAACTCAAAACCAGACTAGTCCAAAGGATTCTCTAATAATAATTTGTCACTTTCTATTAAAACATATATACACATACCATATAAATATATACACCACCTACGGTATACTGCCACATATATTCTACCTCTATAAAATCTGTTCCCATAGAAGATTTAAAATTGATATATTTGTAGAGATGGTACTCATAATAATCATAATGATGGCCAAAAGTCTGTTCATTTCTTGGAGGAATATCCTCTAGTGAAGGGCTCAGAGATGACACCAACTAAACACCGGGAAAATGTGCTCTACATCAGTGTACCGTCTTCTTACTACCAAAAAGGCTGGCAAATTTTACTGAAGTATAGTCCCAGCCCTTTATTTAATTCAGAACATTTACTTAGGAAGATATTTGCATTTTCATTAATTGTGTGCATCTGTATGATAGAGTCTCCATCAGGAACTTTAGCAAGAAAGAGCCACAGTTCAAGTCAGGCATTTTACATCACCTGGACATGAATTTCTGAGAATTTAGAAAGCAGCTTAAAGCTGATGAGAGTTGTTAACACTTACAGTGATTTACCTTAAAGCAATGTTTACAGTGTGCACAGAACCGGACACAATAAGGAACTATAACACACAATATAGCCACATGATATAGTAAATAATTTCTAAAGCAAACTCATTACAATTACAGTAAGTTTTTTTGAGGACACTTAACCTGATCAAATCAAGAGCACTTTCAAAATGTTCCATCATTTGGTTTTTAGTTTGGTTTTTTAAGATAGTGGTTTGTGTCTAGCTGCCAAACTTCAAAGTTGAAATCAGACTCCAATGTTAATACTACGCTTCTTCAGTGTCTGTCAGAACTCTTGCAATCCATTCAGTAATTCTAAATAATTCATGAAGGCAAATAAAAGATTGGAAAAAAATTCCATCAGCAACCTCGAAATTCTCTTTACAAGGGCCATCACCTGACACTGAAGTACTGCAAGGGTCTATAAATTGAAAAGGGACAGAAAACTACACCATTATTCATTAAGCAAGAGCAAAAAGAAAACAGTCTAAAGTGGCCTCTTTGAAGAGGCTGAAAAGGGCCAGAATGAAAAGTCCTATACAGCCATAAACCTTTGCCATCAGTAGTCTGCAATTACAGAGCTCCTCTGATCACAAGAGACTTGCAGCAGCAGCTGAAGCACTCAGAGTATTTCTAAACATTACTTAGAAGTTAGTGAATACAAATGTATGAATTGACAGAACTCAAAAAGCCTTAGAACGCTAGAACAGCTTCAAAGGAAATAAGCTCTTCTTGCAAGTTGGCTAAAGCATTAAAAAAATAAGCAAGATCCTTAGAGTTGATTGGGAAGAAGGGGAATGAATCCCAAGTTTTCAATACCCTTAAGACTTCTGTACAGACAACTAATTATCACTAGACAGCATTTTAAGTAATGATTTTAAAATTTAAAGTAAATTAATCAGTGAGGCTTTCCAGTACTGTCAATCATTTCAGAGTTGCTTTTGAACTTTTATTTAAATATTTGATACTTTATCCAGAAGATCAGTACACAACTAAACCAAATATTCCTTTATGGTAAATCATAGCATGTAACCAATCTAACCTACTTTTTATTAGAAATCCAAAGTATACATAGCCTTATTTATCTGGCAACTGCCGTTCAACAAATATCTGCCAAAACCCTGTCACACATAGATCCTAGGATCTTAAACAAAGGCAAATGTAGTTTTGGCAAATGTAAGTGATGCTAGGATAGTGGTGGATTTTTTTGTAAATAAAACAAACAAAAAACCCCAACCGCCCACACTTGCATTATCTAAAGACAAAGTCTTCATTCGCTTGAGAGCTTTGTTCCAGCTTATACTCTTGAACTCAAAATTTGAGAAGGAATTGAATGGCTATTCCTGCAGTTTCTCATTTGATGCGTGTATCCACAAAAGAACAATCTAACACACCTTTGCTTTACAGTTGCTTGACAAGCACACTCAGATGCAGGAATATAAGTACAATCAGTATCTGTGTGCAATCCTCCTTCTCAAACTAGGTGAAAACAAAACGAATGCTGCTGAACTCATGCAGTAAGAGATTTTTTTTTTTAAAGGGATTTTTTTTTCACTAATATTAGTACTTGATAATTCTCACAGGTGCTACGTTCAACAGCTTTACCCGTGTAAACGCACGTGCAATTCTGACTACTACAGTTTTTAAAACAGGGTTTAATTTTGAAAAATCCAATTTCAACAGTTAACTCTGTTTTCCATTTGGATGTGATTTTTCACTTTGAGACTTATTTCTGACCGTGAAATAACACTCTCCTGTTTGTGTACAAAGTACACTGAAATGCAAAATTTACAGCTGCCTCGCTCAGACACCTTCCTCTACTACTACTGCTAATACAGACATGCCTACAAATAAACATGAGAAGATGTTTGAGGAGAGGAGGGAAAATGCACGTGGGGGAGGAGAACATATTTAGTATTGCATCTCTTAGGCATATATTCACAAAACAGGAATCAAAACTCCACTATGAAGCTCAAAGAGAAACTTTAACAGTCTGCAAATGCCATTAGAGACATCATGTTTTTATAGCCAGCAAGCTTTATTATAGAGTAACTTCAGACATATTCCCTGTCATTTTAATACAAAAAACCAACTCTCATCTTCCAAAGTGACATGAGAACCACCATCTAAACTATGTAATACACCAACATCTAAATAAACCAGATGTTCCCAAAATAGACCATTAACACGAATTCCTTGGGTGAAATGACCCCACCTAACATTCTGAACTGACTGTGGTACTTCTGCTCAAATTTACAAACAGGTGACACCACAGTACAATAGAGTATCTACCCAAAATAGCACGTTTCATGAGTACCCAGATTTCATAAACTCTCAATATAAGTCCAGATTTCAGGACTCTAAATATAAACGTTTCTTGACCGAATTTGCTCTCAGAAACACTGTAAATGCTATTCTTTCTCATGCTATTTTTTCCTAGCCTCAAGAACCCGCTTCAGAGTCTCAATTCATATCAGTTCCCAATTCTCTCATGCTTATCCCTCCATGATGTCTTTTCACACTATCCTTAAGTCAAACGCGGAGCATTAACGCCTGTTTAGAAGGAGGCAAAGTAGCTGAAGATTTGCCTGAAAGCTACAGTCTTATCAAACACTAGCACAGCTGTATCTATGTCATTGTACTCCACTTGGCTTGATAAATTCTGGGTAAGCATCCTTCAAAACACTACTTGTACTAGTACACTTAGAGATTCAGAGAGCAAACAACGGAGAGAAGTCAGGAGATCCAACAGACGAATTCTGCTGCACAGTGAAAGCCAAGATAACACAACTATTTAATTCAACCCCACATGGAGCAAGATGGGGGAATGCCCATTGCAGCGGCGAGAGCTTGGCTCTATACGCTACGCACGAGGCACAGGAGTCAATTTTACTGTTCATTGGCTTCCTTCCGTACAGAAACTTAGGGGAAAAAAACCCCAAACAAACATGTACCTCACATCCAAGAAAATATAGCAAGGTTAGAAGCCATACTGTGCACGAGTCCCAAAAAAACCCCAAGATACAGGGGAAGCGAGCGATTCAGCAGCGGGCAGGGTGGAGCAGAAGGCGGGACAATGACCTAATAGGTCTTTTCTATCTTTAGTTTCGCGAGGCTCAGTGGACAAGCGATGCCGGGATGCCCCGCTCTGCCTCCGCCGCTCCCGGGGGGGGCACCGGGCGTTCTCCGCCCCAAGTTGTCCCGAACTCGCCGCTCCCAGCAGGTATCCCGAGGTGCCGGGACTGGCAGACAGGGAGCCCGAGGCAGCGCTGAAAGGCAGCACCACTGCTCCGAGTCATTTCCCAGCTATGAGCCACACCAGCGACCCGCGCCGCCCGCCCTTACCTTGAACACTTTACCGAAAGCACCATCTCCCAGCTCCCCGATGATTTCCCAGAACTCTTCAGGATTCAAATCCCTCTTGACGTGCTCGTATTGTTTCTTCTTCTTCTCGCCGCCCAGCTTGAAGATCTTGCGAAAGTTGAAGAAGGACATTTTGGCTCCGGCCGGGGGACGGGCCGGGCGGCGCTGCCCCCTGGTCCCGCCGGGACCCCCCGGGCCGGGCGGCGCTGCCGGGAGCGACCCCCGCGCCCAGACCCGAGCCCCGGAGCCGCTCGGGAAGCGCCGTCACCGCCGGGCGCTGCGGGCAAGACAACACCCCGCGGTGCCCCGGCGGGGCCGGCCCGGGGCCCCGCGGCCCGTGCTCCTCTCC
>VZRE01012284.1:0-21474 GCA_013396775.1 Cephalopterus ornatus | reverse complement strand
TTAGGGCAGAGAAATAGTGCCGGGGTGGGGGCGAGCGCTTGTCCCTCTCTCCCTACTGTTTTTGCTTGTGGGAGGGAGAAATCGCTTTTTCCTTTCGTCCTCTGTGTGCTGTTACGGTAGGGGCGTGGGGCAAGGACACCCTTTATCCTGGCCGTATCCTGTCTTTTAGCTGCTCATCCCGGAGGACGCCCCGCGCCTGCCTCACTGCTGCTCCGCTGTCCCGGACAGCGAGGGACTCCCCAGCCCTGTGGCAGAAGATGACGTTCCCTAGTTAGGGGGAAAGCCTCCCCTCAGGGTTGGGTGGGTATCCCGGGCTCCTCCTGGCGGCGCAGGCAGAACCCCCCCCAGCATCGCCCCTGAAGGGGCTGTGAAACCCGCCCTAAAGAGGTGTCCCGGGAGCGCTGCGATGGCAGGTGGTGCTTCCTGGGGTTTTCGGCTTTGACGTGGCTCTCAGAGGAAGGTGTTGACGCCAAAAAAAGCGACTTTGGAAGACTTTATTTCGTTTGTGGGCCGGTGCTGTTCCTAGACCTGCTCCCAGACCTGCTCCCTGGCTTGTCACGGCGTGCGGTCATAACCGGGTGTCTTACTTAATCACTGAGACAGGCTTGAATTTCCTTATCTCACAACCTTCTCCTCCCACAAGTGATTCCTTCATCACTCTGAAGTACGGTTGCATTTTAATAGTTGTGCGTATGCCACCAAGTGTGTGGTGTTTCTTTACTTGGAAGCGCGAGGCGTTCCCGTTGCCTGGATGAAGGGCAATTAGCAGGCACGGAGAAAAGTTTGGGCTGTGGCAGGCAGGGAGTCGATCCAGCAGTTGAGGCGATGCTGAGAGAGCTGAGAAGGATCTGATAATGAGACAAACATCCAGGGAAAATCGTGTAATGCCTTGTCCTCGTATGAACCTGAGTGCCTGTAGTTGCCATTAATTTAAGCTGCATGATGAGCTTCTAGAGATCCAGCCTCTGGTGTGTATCACTCCTCAGACCATTTTATCAGCATGACAATAGTTTGCTATCTACGGAGGGTAGTCCATGTGTAAACTTAATAATAATAATGAGGCATTGAGTTGCACCCGTGATGGCGTTCGTATTGCAGCCTTTATAGTCTCTTTGAAAGAATCAGTTCTTAGGAGTAGAAAGTCCTTGGCTGAGTCAAGAAAAGGATTTCAGCAAAGGAGTTTTGTAATAGTACAGGTTTTGGCAGTAATGAATATTAGAAGGTTGAGAAGGAAGAAAAGGCATAGAAATAGCCTGAACCTGAACTTTGCATTATGTGTTACCAGTGTTTGGTTTTTAGCTGAAACCTGCTGGGGCAGAAGCCTTTTAAGAATATGTTGGTGGTGTGTGTTGAGTAATTAGTGGTGCTAATAGTATTTATAATGTACTGGAACACCCTGTGCCAGGCACTGTCCTGCCCCAGAACACGGGGATGGCCCCTGACGCCAAGAGTTTATGAATCAAACAACAGTGTTGTTATGAGTCCATTTCTTTAAACTGTATAAAGTCAGTTTCAAGGGTAGTACCACCCCAGGAACAGAGAGTCTTTCAAGTGCTCTTGCTAACCTTATTTGTTGTAATAATCAACGTTTGATTTTCAAAAGTTACACTGGGCTTTGTGGTTCCTTTGTACTGACAGCTTGACCAGAAAACGTAAAACTGTTAAGGAGGATGCTAGAGCCAAAACTGTTTATTTTTTTTTGAGGGCAATAACAAGAAACAATTGCAATCCAAACTTTTGTTTTCTCTTCTGTGATCTGGCTGGCTGGCTCCACCTATTAACTTCATTTACAAGTTTCATGGAGATAGTTTGGATTAAATACAATAATAAAGAGTGATAATATTTCTTCAATGTTATCAGCGGCAATTTAGCTTCTGGAACCTTAATTTTTAAAGTTCAATTTCTTTTTCTCTATGTAATCTTTTTTTTGCCCTTTCAGGTAGGATGATAGCTTTGTTTTGGATGTTAAAATACAGTGATGGCTTTAATAATAATTTTCATTAGTATTTTTAATTGAATATTTTGTTTTTATCTTTCTTTCTCTTGCATAAAAAGTGCTTTGAGACTAATTTCCATAGGTTTATTTAAACTGACTGATTGACAGAGGATGGGGAAAAAAAGGAATCCAAAGCCATAGCATGAATTTCTTGTATTTAGGTAGGATTATCTTTTCTTCAGCCTCAGGGTTAGTGTCATAGGGCAGCGAGGGTGGGGGGTGTATGTGTGAATGTCAGAGTTTGTAATAATGTGAAATTAATGCAAAACTAAAAGAAAATTTCATAAGCCATATGTGAACAAGTGTAGCTGAGCTGGCAGCTATGGGATGGGATAGCAGGGCCTGGTTCTTTCTCAGGTCTGTTGATAAATGAACGTTGGACTGTCAGTAGTTCACACACAGCATCTCTACAATGTGTCATTTCACTGTGAACTTGTGTGTGATAAGAGTTTCACTCAGAGCAGAACAGGAACAGTAGTGTCATCCTGCCAGTGACTAAATGATAGTAGGTACTGCAAATGTGTTGCTTTAGACTTTTTATAAGGAAAGTCTTCCTGTTCCAGGGAGCTTTTAATTCATATAACAGTAAAAATATAAGATGAAAGGCTGGCATGAGAAAGGAGCAATTAATCTAGTGATAAAGTTTTGCTTTTAACTTTTTTTTTTTTTTTTTTTTGCTTACACTTTAACAATTCAAGATAAAACAAGTATATCTGAAACGGAGAACTGTGGCTCAGTCTCATTTTTTCCCTTATTCTTTCATTCTGGAGTTACAGCTTGCCACTCAATCCTAAAAATAAACTCTGTAAGGTGAAGGTTAAGTGCTAGTAGCAAATCCTTCCCAATTTGCTTTGACTTCCTGGTATGGAGAAGGCTGTATGAAGCCTGGGTTTTTGTGTGTGTGGTTTTTTTGTTCCTGATAGCAGGAGTTTTTAGCAACTGTAAATGTTTCCAGATGGTAAGGATAAAAAGGTAAGAGTGAGTTATATTAAAATTTCTCCTTCAGGAATTTAAAGCAATGCTTTTTGGAAATTCAGTGCTTCCTTTAAATATCACCTGACGATGTTAAAGTGAAGATGTTAAAGAACTGTCTTAGTTGTGCATCAAATATATTGGCTTAAGAATAGCTATAACTCTTTATGGCAGTCTTTTTCATCTCTTTGTGATTTAGAAGTCTCCTTTATACTTTCTGCTCCTTAATATCACCATCCTTTCCCACTGCCCCAATCACACTCGCCACTCTTCCTGATTAAGTTCCACTTCTGTTTCATTTAAACTGTTCCAGTTTCTCTTAACTGAAAGTAAACACTTCAGAAATTTCTTTTGAAATGTGTTCTTCACAGCATATATTGCCCTTTCACTGCAGCCCTACATCCTGTCTTCAGTTCTTTCAAAATATTTAATGCTTTATTTTTGTATTGTCTTGCTTTCTGTCCATCCATGCTTTCACTGATTGCCAGCCTTCTTTCAGATGATTGGGTTCGTTGAACTGCTGTAAGGTCACAGGTAGCTTGTTCGTGGTTAAATCTGAAGTGTAATTCTTATTTTATCCGTCTTAATCTGTCTGTCACCTTTGGCACTCAACACTGGCCTTTCTGTTTTCTGTAATTGATGTACGTAGTGTTTTTAGTGGTATTTTCCAGTTACGTGGTGGCATTTTCCCATAGGCTCTACCATTTCTCTTCTGATCTGTTCCCAAAGTTGAAGTTTTGTGATATATGAGGTCATTTCAGTTCTAAGCACCATTGCAACTTCTAGATCCCTCTAGTTAACCCACCGCCTTCCTTTTTAACCTCTTCTTTGCATTCTTGGTTTTGCCAAGACCCCATGTATGCAGCTTCTGTATCTGAAGTTATTTCCAAATGCTGCCTTGCTTCCCTCTGAATCTGACTTCTTTTTCCTTGGATTTCAGGATTTTATGGAATTAAGTTCTGATACTTTGCTTTGTACCACCATAGCATTAGTAACTTTTCTCATTCCTTCTGGTTTTATGAGAAAGTTTTGGTGACTCTCCCATACCTGACCTTTATCTCCCTTTCCCTTTCAATATTCTGAATGTGTTGGTTTCTCATAGGAGCACCTCAATTCAGTGGATTTTAAATACCAGTGTTTTCAGTCGCTTTCAACCTTGTATATTAACCTTAAAGATACTATTCTTCTTCCCTCTATGATATTTCCATCCTTTTTGTGTCCATGGCAAATTTTTTACTTTTTGTCTTTTTTCTGGGACCCCTCTGCACTTTCTGTTTTGTACCTGACTCCTCTGTCCTAATGCCCTAATTTATGGTGGTAAGTACAAAGGAGCTAGTAGTATCATCAGTTGATAAACCATGTGTATGACAAGGTGAAGAAGGAAGTACAAAAGAGGGCTAAAAGAGATTTTTATTTCTCTGTGATGTAAGAGGTTGGCATCTGGTTATGTGTTTTCCTTCGAGGAACATCAACTTGTTACCCATTTTCTGGAAGCCTTGAGAGGGGAGACTGTTGTGTATAGAATTATACAATCATTAAGGCTGGAAAATACTTCTGGGATCATAGAGTCCGACCTTGGACCGAACCTGCACCGTGTCAATTAAACCATAGCACTCTAAGTGCCACATTCAGTGGTTTCTTGAACACTTCCAGGGATGGTCACTCCACCACCTCCCTGGGCAGCCCATTCCAATGCTTGACAACCCTTTCAGTGAAGAAATTCTTCCTGATGTCCAACTTGAACCTCCCCTGGTGCAGCTTAAGACTGTGACCTCTTGTCCTGTCACTAGTTGTCCATGAGAAAAGGCCGACCCTCACCTCTCTACAACCTCCTTTCAGGTAGTTGTAGAGAGCATTAAGGCCTCCCCTGAGCCTCTTCTTCTCCAGACTAAACGTCCTCAACTCCCTCAGCTGCTCCTTGTAGGACTTATTGTCTAGACCCTTCACCTGCTCCATTGTGCTTCTCTGGACTTGCTCCAGCACCTCAGTATCCTTGGAGTGAGGGGCCCAAAACTGAACACAGCACTCAAGGTGTGGCCTCACCAGTACAGTGGGATGATCACTTTTTCTTAATGCATTACTGCAGGACCACTTAATCTAAGAATTGCCATAGAAACACATGGCATTATCACAGTATTTAACTGTATGAGGTGAGTTATCCTAGAAATGTATGATGAGAGTTCTTCCTACCTATGGAGATACCACTGCCAGCAGAACTCTTGGAGTGCAGGCAACACCTCTGGCAATGATGACAGAGCAAATATAAAAGTTGCCAAATTACCTGTATGTTTCCAAGTAAACCTGTGATGTTTTATTGAATAAGCTTTATCTTAAATTAAATGGCAGAAGAAAAAGCAATAATATAAATATTGAAATCTTGAATAAGGATCAGATATTTCAACAAATAGTACAAGAATATTTCTTGGAAACATAGCGGGTCAAAGGCATTCAAGCTTTAACATGTTAACTTCTTTGAACTTATTGCAAAAACAAATGTATTTTTTCTTATTGCTTCTAGTTGATCTACAGGAAAATCACCTTCAAGACTTATACTCAGAAATAGTCATATATCGTTGGAGGGGAGTGAGAAGCAAACCTCAGATTTAATGGAAGGTGTCAACTACTTGAAACTAACACAGCTGATTCTCTTCATTGATTACCTGACTAATGCAATTAAAAACTTAACATCCTTATATAAAATTTTTCAAGAAGGCTGGACTCTTTTTACTTTGTACTTATTTTAAAAACTCCTTTTATAGGAATTTTCAGTTAATATTAAAATACTGAGCTGCACTGGTGGATAGTTGTGTTTTTTTAATACAGTGGTTAGTGTAATAAAAGTCCTCTCAGTGTTGTGATCACTGTAACAATCTTCCACAGAAACATGCAGGAGTAAGTCTATCTAGAATACTCATTTCTTTTAAAATAATATCCTTTAAAATACTACTACTCTTAGTCATAATGCTCTATTCTTTCTAACCATTTAAAGCATTTGAGATTGTATTTAATTTAAAACAATTTATTTGATCAAAACTGCACATGAACATAAAGCAAAGTATTTAAAACTCGCAGAGCCCCCTCCATCTGATGGATATTAGAAGCTTTAGTTAAGTCACATGAAAGCATGTATTACAAATGCTTCACCATGTTTGTCTTTCCTCCAGATGGTAATTAGACCTTTTCCTCTTGCATAGCAGTCACAAGCTGATTTGCTCTTTTTGTTTGTGGCTTTCAAATTTGCATTAGTTCACATAGCAGTTAGGATTAGAAATTTATTAAGGGATAAAGATAGCTTTGCATCTCAGTATTGCTCTCAGTCAATACTGGCACAAAAAATGTCTGAACAAAAAACCCACACGTATTGCTGCTTTTCTTTCTGCAAATCCCAAATTTCTTCCTCCGTTTTCCAGGAGCCTTTTTTTTTTCCAAAAGGGACTTTGTATTCTCTTGTGATCTTGATCGGCTCTGTAATCTTGGGACCAAATGACTTGTCCTGTAATATGAAAATGAGTTATTTTTGAATCTGTTTTTTCATATGGCTGGCCAGCCAGCCAGCAAACCCAGTCCTGGTTATGCATAAGAAGGAAGTTTATTATGCCTTCTATAACTACTATTAAAAATATACCATACTGAAAAGAAGGAATATTTCCCCCCCAACACACAATAAAGGACAAAAGATAGCACTGAAGACTATTGATTCTTTAGTAATATCCCAAAGAGAGACATTGCAGTGGTATAATATTGGAGATGTGTCAACTAGCAAAAAGGGGAATTAACATATAGAATGTGAGATACCAACTGTTTATTGATGCAAAGCTAGACTTCAAAATATTAAGTGATTTTACTGGGAAAAAAACAGCATGGTTTTTCATTGAATAATGTTGTTTTTATATTACAACCATGTTTATAACAGTTTTTGTGTTCTTCTCTTTTTACCTAGATTTTATTAGGCTACTGTGCAATTCTCGTTTTTGAGTCAAAAGAATAGTTGATTATGTGTTGTAAAGTAGAATTTGGTTTTATGTAGGATCTCATCTTGGTACAGTAGCAATGAGTGGAGATGTAATAATATGTCAATTGTTAAGGCAAACAGCAGCTATTGTGTGTTTAACAATAGTATGTGCAAACTTTGGGCACTAGCTCTTGATTAGGACAAAATGGAGCATTGTGGTGTGATGCACTTTTTGTCTCGAGTGCCCTGAAATGTTTTGTTTTTTTTTTTGACAGAAGGGACCTTCGATAGCTAATCCACAAAATTATGTTTTATTATACACCATGTGACATTTATGGATTAACCCAAAAAAGCCCATTATATTAAGTGGATTGAATTGTAGCAGGAAATAAAATTACCTATATAAAAAATAATTTCTGTGGCTTCTGGCTGATCTATAATGTATTTTTCTGGATAGAGTATACAGGAGTGACTTAGTGTCAGAGTATGAGGTAGGAGTGGCATCTATTCAAATTCAAATGCAATTGAGGAGACAATGAAATTAGTTTATAAAGAGCTGTTGGTTTTTTTACATACCAAGAAGTCGGAAATAGTAATGACTTTATCATGTTAGCTGTGACAGTGATTCATGGAAGAACTTACAGCCACAGTCGTCAGTGAGGTATTTTCTTTCAAGAATCTCAGTAGTGGTGTGTCCATTTAGTGCCTTTCGATTGGATTTGGGTCAAGTTTTTAAAGGTGAGCAAAAATCATTCCTAGCAAACAAGCCTAGCTGCCTCTGCTCCATAAGGAGAAAAGCTGCTGAGGAGATGTGTTGCAGGACAGGTATTCCTGAGCAGTTTTGGTTTGTTCTGTATCAGTCCTATACGACCTCTCAGGAATGAGATTTGGACAGACCTCAGAGGGAGCATGGGTAAGATATTCATTGTTTCAGAACATCCTCAAAGAAGTAAAAAAATTGCTGACCCAAAAGTTAGTAAAGGACAATCTCTGGATTTTTAATAGGTCCTAATAGTTTAGCAGCTGAAGATAAGGGATTGTGAACCAGCTTTCCTTACTTGAGAAGAACCTACTCTTCAGGTAATTCACAGAATGCAGTGTAAGAGACTGTGCAGAGTAATTTGTCTTAAGGAATAAGAAATACCTACACACTTTTGGCATTTCTACAACATTCTGGTTTAGAGCTCAGGTCAAAACAACCTGAGTATGACTAAGAAATCCTGTGCTTGATTTCAGGTATAAAAGTTTAATCCTCTGAAAGCAGGCATAGTTGCAAAAGAAATTCAGAGAATAGTAGCCTGGGAATTGTACCATTTTTGATACAAAAACCCCACCCTTTGATGGTCCTAGTTTAATCTGAGATTTCAAAAGTATTCTAATTTTAATTACTTTGTATATAACAACAATAGTGCTATTTGACACCAAGTTTCAAGCACAGTCTCACAGTGTTCTGATAGAGTTAAAAGGTTTACTTGCATAGCAAAGAAAAATGCAAATTGATTTCAGAAGATTAAGTGGGTTTGTCATAATCTAATGCTTTGGTATGTGCCAGGAATATTTTGAAAACTTCAAATCATAACTGTGTGCTTAGACCAAATGGTAGGTTAATTATTTTGAAGTCTCTAGTTGTAATGAAGTGCTCCGTTGTGCTATGAATGTTCATATAAATTCTGACTTATTCCAGAGGCTGTTCTACTTTACACCAGATGTATAAACCAATTTAAAGGAGGGGGAGGGAAACTGAACACTTGCCTCTAGAAACTGAGTCAACCTTGCCATGGAGTTCACAGGCCCAGTAGCTTCAGAAAGCTGAATATTAAACAATGTTTGCCATTTCTACCCAAATTTCTGAAATTTGATAATGTTCATTAAGGAAATGGCATTAAATCTGTGTACCCCTATGTAACACTGCTATACCAAAGTAGGAAAGCTCACTGTGTTGCCTTAAGCCAGGGTGATTTAGATTTTATTCTCTTTTCTCTGTTAGTTCCCTTGAAGGAGTTAATATTCCTTTATCTTGTACCAGTAAATTACAGAATCACAGAATGGGTAAGGTTGGAAAGATCCAATCTCCTGCTCAAGCAGGGTCCTCTAGAGCACATTACTCAGGATTGTGTCCAGATGATTCTGGAATACCTCCACAACCTCTCTGGGCAACCTGTGCCAGTGCTCAGTCACTTGCACAGTAGAGAAGTTCTTCCTCATGTGCAGATGGAACTTCCTGTGCATCAGTTTGTGCCCTTTGCCTCTTGTCCTGTTGCTTGGCATCACTGAGCAGAGCTTGGTCCATCCTCTTGACACCCTCTCTTCAGATACTGATAGGCATTGATGAGGTCCCCTCTCAGTTGTCTCTTCTCAAGGCTGAACAGGCCCAGCTCCCTCAGCCTTGCCTCACAAGAGAGATGCTCCAGACCCCTAATCATCTTTGTAGCTCTCCGCTGGATCCTTTCCAGGAGCTCTATGTCTCTCTTGTATTGAGTAGCCCAGAGCTGGACACAGCATTCCAGATGAGGCCTCACTAGGGCTGAGTAGAGGGGCAGGATCACTTCCCTATTATACATACCTATTAAAAAAAATTCCTTTCCCAAGAAACCGTTTGGAATCCTCTTGCTATTGAATCTTTCACACCACTCTTTTTCCAGGCAAGAAACCTACTATTTATAAGAAGTAATTTATTTTTAGTTTTGTTTGTTTTTATTTATCTCTAATAACTGAGAACCTTCTCTCCCAGGGAAAGAATGTCTTTTCAGCAGCTCAGCTCATTCTGGCAGCACTGTGGGTGATTAAGAGCTTTCAGAGAGAGTTAATCATCTTCATAGGCTTCCTTCTGCCCTTGCTTGAGATAGGTTAGGGAATTAGTTGAAGGAGGCACTTCAGTGTGATTATCCAATAGCTTTAAAACACAAATAAGTGAAGTGAATAAGTAAGTGAAGTAGGTGAAGCTTTCTGAATACCTTATTTCTGGTAAGCCTACAGGTGATCGTGAGAAATACACATATAGAACAAGTTTACTGGTCTGCTGAGTGATTTGCTGATTTCTCTTTCATAGGAAATTATCTTGTTACAAATGCACAGGAAAAGGATCAGAAAGAGCAACTTCTACTGTTTATTTTGTTGCACACTTCCTTGTTAGTTTTCCAGAATCATGCTTTTGGAAAATAGAGTGCTCGTTACAAGGTTTAACTTGCATATAAACCAAGTTTCTCTGCCAAAGAAGGCAATCTGGAACTGCAAGATTTGTCTCCCTTCCTTCCAAGACTGTGGATGTTGGAGGAGCCAGTCTGTCTGGTCTCCTGTAACCACACGTGCATGTCCAGAAGGTTTTCTAGGCAGTGCTGTGGAAAGGGAAAACAGAGAGAGGGAAACATGTTATGGGTTACGACATGGAGACATTAACTCCACTGGAAGACTGTTACACAACAGTGGTGTCAATTTATTGATAAAAAAAGGCTTTCTTGCTCCTATCTATATCCTGATTGTTACGGGCATGTGGGCAATGCCTTTCTGTGTTGTTGACAGACTTCCTACTGGCTAAAGGTTGTGGTGATGGGCTCTTCGCCTTGCACTGCCATTGCCAGGGAAGTGTATTGTAATATAACAAAGTTAAAAGACATATTATGTTTAAAATTTCAAGCAGTATCCTCAAAGAAAAAAAAATCTATAATTCTTTCTTTTTGGTAAATGCGTTATATAAAGATCATAGACAAACATTAAACTCTTGTACAAGTAATATTTCAGGAAGTGCTAAAGTTCTGGAACTTCAGAGGAGTTCTATATTTCTTAATTTTATTTTGAAACCATGTTTTTAAAATCAAATTGTACTTGCTGTGTATATAAAACCTACAGGATATGCAGCATGTATCATCAAAACATACAGGATTTAACATGAGCAGAAGCAGAAGGTAGTTTATTAGGAGAGGTTGAAAGAGCTTACACTACCTTGATTTTTAATAGAATAGCCATGTAAAAAGTGGAGCCAAACTGACCTTACCTTATTGTTACCTAGCTGTTCATATCAATACTCATTTTTCCAGGAGCCTTATTTTTGTCTTTGAGTAATGTATTTTGGTCTCAGTGTGGTTTTCATCTTGTTACTCGTGTTGGAAACTTTAATTACGTATTTTTTAAAAATCTATGGATGAGTTTCATTTTTAGATTCTTGGTTCCAGTTAATACAGAACCAAGAATCTAAAAATGAAACTCATCTATAGATTTTTAAAACCAAAGGCTTTACTTCCCAGCTCAATAAGATCTACTTGTGTAATAATATAATGGGTTTATTTGTTTTTAATTTAAAATGTTGTATGTGGCTGTGGATAATTAAAAACATTTCTTGAAATATGGTGCCTTTCACTGTATTATGCTGGAATTGCCTCTGTTGATGGTGAAGAGTTGAATAATACTCATTTGTCATGTAGGGTGTTGACTCAGACACAGATGATTTCAATTCAGATGACAGAGGGTGTTACAAAACCCAGCTGTCTGCTCCTCTTTCTACAAGTTGCTCTCTCTGTGGCAGGGATGGCTGACCTATGAAGCAGTTCTTTGACAGCTGCAGTTTGTAGCCTAATTTATGTAAGTGAACCAGTGGTTAGTTTAAGTTTTTTAAACGCACTGGGTTGGCAACTCCAACAGCTTAGGGGCTGTTTCCTTTGTAAATCATAAGTGTTGGTACACTAGTGTCTGTCTTCGGAGAAGAGTGAAGGACTGGTAGGGTGTTTAAGCTGTCTGTATTAATGCATAAATTCTCTGGTTTTGATTCACAGCTAACTTGAGAAAAAATCTCTGCAGCAGTCTGCCAGCAGTTGCAGAGTAGTTGCAAACAACTGCTGGCAAGACACCTTTTCTTGGCTCCAATGATTAATCTCAAACTAGGGCAATTTTCTCCCAGAGCTATAGTAGTTAATCAAATTTGGAGAAAAGACGACAAGAATCATTAAAACAGGTACTCTTCTGTGAGGTTTCCATTTCATTGAGACTGGAAGAAGACCATTTTACCTTTTTTGAAAAAAGTACATGGTGGACACAGTATGAGCAAAGAAATTTATTAGCCAGTTATTCTGTTGAATAACTCACTCGGGTGTTAATTAGGAAGCTATTCTGACAAGGCTACCAGGTAGGCTGCTTGGGACAGAAGGAAAAAAATGATTTTGGTTTTGGGTGGTGGCATTGTTGGGAAGGGTGCCAATTTTCCTTGGTTTCCCTTCTTTCCTTTTTAGGATAATACTTTGCTGAGCTCATAAGATAACTCTGAGGATTATGGAATTGGTTTACTTCTCAGTACAGTCAGGAAAGCTAACACTGATAGCAGTAGGTGAAAGAGACAGCCTTATTTTAATAGGTTAGAATAATCTCAATTTGAGGGTTATTATTTATTTGCATTTAGTTATCTACTATGTAAACTTTAGATTTTTGCCCTTGAAACAGAGTTATTTTCCCAAGAAGAACTTAAGTCTATTTTTGGTTTTGATTATGGCATTATATCCTCTCTTTGGAGTTAAAAATAGAATACAGATATCTTCTGTCTAATAAACCTGTGAACCAGATGCTTCTCTTGCCCTTTTTCTCCTATAGCAGGATTGAATTCCTTGCACTACAGCAACCCTGAAATCATTACACTGCATTTAAAACAAAATGCAGAAAAGGATGACCTTTTGCTAGGACTCTGTTTTTATTTCTAAGCCTGATCGCCATCTTACAGCAAAAGCCAGTTTGATCCTTAAACACTTGTACTTACAGCATCTGTTCAGAATTGTCTATTGTTTACTGTCTGTGCTCTCATTGATTATAATGCTGTGCATCTCCACAATGCAGGCTATTTGCCCCTTGGATCTTCATTGTACAGGCAGCTCTTATCTTCTTTGCTGATAGCATATCACCAATGGTACCAGTTAAGAGCTGAAAACGCTTCCAGCATAATGGAAAGTTCTACTTTTGCCAGGATGACTCATTAATTAACCTCTGGCGCATTCTGCCTGGGATGGAGAGGCTTCCTGTGCCAACTTAAGAAAAACTTACGGGAAGATACTGTTATGTAGCAAAAGATAAACTGATTGGAAGAATTTTGTCTGCCTTGTAGGAATTATGTTTTTTAATATTATCCATCTGCCTGAAACAAGCTTGGACTCACTGAACAATAGATACTTGGAAATGGTTAACATCTTCCTTTGCTATAAGAGCAAACAGACAACTGCCAAGAAGAATAGACTGGTAATAGGAGTGTGTGGAGGCAAACAGTACATCCAGGAGGCAGTAAATAGCTTTTCCTTCCAACTGACCACAGGCTTTGGCTTTAAATAGGTCACTGTGCAAATGTAGCTACCAAGTGGCCACTTGTGAGAGAAGAAAGAATAGTCTTGGTTTTGGGTGGTGGCAGGGGTTGGGAAGGCTGTTAGGACCCTGAAGAGGCCAGGGAAGACTGCCCTGCATAACACCCTTCATGTGCCTGTCAGACATTGCTGAAGGTGAGTGGGCGGCTGGAATAAGGTTTCACTGTCCCAGCCTGGTGTGGATGGAATGTCTGTAACTCAGGACTTCACCAGATTTGTCCTGTGGACTTCAAGGAATCTCATGTTGCCTTCATAGTGCTGGGAGCATGATTTACTTTTTGTCAAGGAATCTTGGCCAGATCTGTAAGATAAAACTTTGTGGGTGCGTAGCAGACTTGAACTAAGCAGAGTGGTCTGTACGTGAGGACAGATGTGATAGGTGTAAATGTCTCCTGTGAAGAGCTGTAACCCGGCCTAGGAGTGAGAAGCAATCTCCACAACTTGAGATTTAACTCTCAGTAGTTTCTGAGATAGAAAGAGCTTTTGCTTCAGAAATCCTTCTCCTGTAAGAAAACGGAAGCCATAAATAAAATTATGGAGATGCTTCATTTAAGCTGAAAGCATTGTTTGGACTTGATCTGTTAACATTTGGGCATTTCAGGCTTGACAACTGTTTACTGAAATACCAAAATGCAGTTATTTTTAATATCCAGTGGAGTTACTTCATTGATTTCCCCCCAGACACACACATGTGCAGGGACGACTTCTGCTTTTTGCCCCAATGAGTGGCTGCTTACCCAAAATAGAAAAGGTTAGACAGACTTGTTACCTGATTGTCTCTCTTTGGCGTGTTAACTCAGTCTAATGTCTGTCTAGGAGAAAAAATGAGTGCTGAGCTATGACAGGCTTTGCAGTCATGCAGAGTAAACTGGGGGGCATGGTGCAGAAAGGAATATTACTTTGTACTAGAGACTGCAAACAAAAAGAGAGAGATGAGGAGACTAATTCTTTTAAGACAATCGTCATGCTAAGTAGAATATGGGTTTAAACCATTTGTTTGCTTGGGAAACTTTATGGTCTAAATTTGACATAGTCTATAGCAAGTAATCAAAGAACTGCCATATGGAGGAATAGCAGCTTGTGTTAAGATCATACAGTTAACAGCTTAGTTTATAAATTTCTGTTGAGCAGTGTCTGCAATTCAGCAGCAGAAAAAGGGTGCTTTGTGGGGAAACTTGAATTAAAAAAAAGGCTGGTGAGATGTTTTTGAGTATTCCTTGCAGGTGCAAAAGGGAAAGGTTGGGAAAAACTGTTTGTAGTGGGGATAGAGATATAAATCCATGTGTAAAAAAACTACTTGGTTTGTTACTCAGTGGTGAAGTGACTGGTGGAACTGACTAAATCAAATATTTTCAACATCTCACAAATTTAATGACCAGTTTAAGGAAGGTCAAAGTAACACTAACCTTTTGTTATTTAAATAAAATAGAAGTTGGTAAGGAATATAATTGTCATCTGCAGTTCTTTACATGCTATAGAGTAGATGTCAGCAACGCTTTGCCATGTTGTGCTACACCTTTTTTTTTTTTCCCCCTCAAATTGAAGGTTAAGCATTAGAAGAGAAATTATGCAGAATCAAGCTCTGTAGTTTCTCAAAGAAGCAAGATGCTACTGTGACATTCATGGCATGTTGCCTCTACATCAGCAGCCAGACGTGTCTCCTGCAGACTGCACAGATCACTGGCCACCCGTAATTGGGAGCTGCTCCCTCTCAGGAGAATGTAGCTGCCAAATCTCATCCCTATTACACACTATTCAAAATCAGTCCACTTGCAACCTTTGCCCAAGAGCTGAAAGGGGCTGACACCCATTCAAGGGTGACCTGGAGAGCTTTAGGGGAACAATTTAGCTATCCATACAGCTAATAGAAAGCATTTTCAGCTTCCCAGTCTTCATGAGGACCCTTCCTGAATCGATTGCTGGGCTTTTGACATCAGCACAATGATAAGCAGAGAATTGGATCTGGTAATGGCAGAAGATAGCAGACATTAAACAGCAAAATCTGAAGAGGCAAAAGGGGAAAATAACAATTTCAAAGTCAATGGAGACTACGTGTCCAAAATAAAGAAGGGGTCGGCTGCTTTTGTTTTATATAAGGTCATCCTCCCCACCTCCACAAAAAAACACAGGATGAACAATGAGAAGAATATGTTATGGGAGGAAAAGAGAATGATGGGGGGAATAATAATCACATGTACAGGAAGTGACCAATTAGTATCCCACGATCCTGCTCTTTTAAAGAAGTGTTGTCTTTGGTTCTCTGTCTATGGATTCATAGGGGAAAAATCCCTGAAATTCTGTTTTATTTGAAGGAACTGGGGAAAAAGCTGTTGCTGTTGATTCTCAGTATTTCAAACAAATCATGAGTATTGATACTTTGAATACTTCATTTGGTGACACATGAGATATTGATAAATAAATATAATGTATTAGATAAACTCCTGTGTCTTGTCGTCAGCTCTGATGTGTTATTGTGTGTCAACTCATGAGCTATTTTCTATTCTGTTGGGACATATGTGAACAGTTCTTCACCTGTGTAGAAAACAGTTACAAGTCCTTCTGTGTTCACAGGTTTTGAATGCATTCTGAGTCCAAGAAGTATGAGGAAGAGACACCTTCTCTACACTGGGGAATGGATCCTGTATTTTCTGCATTTGCAAGACTCTATATTAAAGATATAAAAGAAATGAGAGAATCTAAACAGGTGCCAGGTATGTATTAATACGTGCTGGTTGTGATGCGCACAGTATTATAATTGATTTATGCTGTGCTTTTTATCAAAGGATTGCAGAATGCTTCATGAACATCACATGTGTCTTTGGTTTGGTTTTCATGTTTTGTTTGTGTTTTTTCTTTGTATTTTTTTTGTCCGCAGAGACAAGGTACATCTGTTTGTCTCTTTTTGAATATGCTCTGCCTTGTAGGGTTTGTTATTCTTCTTTAGTTTTCTTTAACAGCAAGGATAGCAGCAGTGCTATTTTTGCAGAAGTGAAGGACTGGTGGTTTTTTTTGCTCTTCTCACAACCATTTTTATGTACATAGGGACTTCACAAACCGCAAACCCCAATCTCTCTCTCTCTCTCTCTCTCTCTCTCTCTCTCTTTCTCTTTTTCAGTCTCATGGTGGGAGACTTTTGTCTTAAATCCATTGCACGAATTAGGCTACAGATTGTCAATGTTTGTCTTACAGTATTATTTAGAGGCCTTTTTAAACTGTCTTATAACACTCTTATAGTAGTACTGGTGTAGGAAGTTCATCTGACAGAAACTGTTCTGCTTTAATTAGAGATATTTTGATTGTTTGCAAACAAAATACAAAACAAATAAGTGTCAGCAGAATAGGATTGTGGTTTGGACTTGGACAATTGTACACACACAGGTAAAAATGTATTTAGAATAATTAACCTTTTAAACACCAACAAACATTTCATGATAGCAAGAACAGTCCTAGAAAGTACAATACTGCTCTCTTTTTTTACCTCTAAATTACCTGAATTTCCCTTCTCACTTTCCTTCCTGTTCTTTTACTTAGGTGAGTTGGCTTCTGCTTCAGAAACTCTTCCAGTTTTGTTTTCTCTTTTCCCCTAAGATGGTCCTAAGGAAGTGGTGTCTGTTATGTCAAGATACCAGCCCTTAAAATTGGTGCATGTGAGCTTTCTCCACTTCCTGTGCACCTGGCATTCTGCACATCTAAGCTTGCTTGCAATCCTGTATAATTTTCTAAACTAAACTTTAAAGAATAAAATGAAATTTCATAGAACAAACATCCTGAATTTTTTTTTTCTCCTGGTGCTGTGTATATACCAAACCAGATACCTTTCAGCATGTCGTATTTATTAGCAACAAATGGTAGCACAACAGAAACACTAAAAAAAAAATACTTTGGGGAAGGAAGAACGTAGGTGTTTGTTGTCAGTGTTTCCTGTCTTTAATGGGCTTTTAAAGACCAGCTGAAGCTAAGTATATGATTGGCTATAAATCAGTCATTAAGTAATGGTAATTAAGAATGAATGACTGCAAAACAAAGAGTTGTAACTAGGAGGAATGGAAAGAAATACAAACTGAATGTCAAGAAAAACATCCTTAGAATGACATCTGCTGAACCATGGAGCAGCCTTCCCAGGAAAAAGGTGGGATGCCCTTCACTGGGATTGTTTATATCCTGACTGTACAGATTGCCAGGAATTTACTGTATGAAATGGTCTTGTATTGGCCCCGAGGAAATGGACTAAATGACCTAATGAGTTTTTTCTTTCCATTTTTAAGCATTAGGATTTGATGCCACTATGACTAATGCCTTAAAACAACACGGAGGAAGGCAGTAAACCTGGCCAATTACTCTCCTGCTATAAATGGTCACAAGAAGGCTGGAAAACCTCCCAGATAAAAACAGCAATTGTGTTGCCTTAGAGGCCTTGCAATGAGAATGGGTGTCAAACTCGATTGTAACACATAATCACATCATGGAAATAAGCTTTTCTCAGAGTTATCATGCACTACTGCATTGTGACAGCTTATCAACAAGAGAGGGAAGCTACAAATAGCATAAAAGGAGGTAATAATAATTAAAGCAAAGTCAAACAGCTCAGTGCTCAGTAATGCTGGTAAAGACATGACCAACACTTGCCCTAGAGAGCTCTGTATCTATAGCCCCTTGTACCCCTGCTGTGGCTTCCTGTTGTGGTAAGAGCCTGGTTCTGTACATGTTGTTTACTGAGTTATTAGGAGCCTCAAACAGCATGTTTGTCTGTAGCTTCAAATGTTTAGTATATTTTTATTGCTGTCAATATGGACGTAATTTGAACAAATAAGCTGGCAGGAGAAACAATTTTTACCTTGAAGTCATCAAGTCCAACAGCTTTTAAAAGGTTAAATATAATTTTGTCCTTCAAATTGATTTGAGTATTTTCTTGGAGAGTAAGTGTGGAGTTCTGTGTGAATTTATGAGGATGGAGAGAACCAGTTTTGTTCAGTCTCTGTCATTTGCTAAAACTCAGTTTACTAACTGGGAAATGAACATAATAACACGTTGCTTGTTTGCATAATCAGGATCTTGGAGTCTCTGTTCTACAGACTTACCCTGAAACCAGCTCAGACCTTTTATTGAGATGTTGTAAGATTGAGTGAATAACTATGTACACTGGGAGCATCTCCATTGAGGGTTTCTATGACAGTGTCCTGGTAAATGAGAGAAAAGTGGACAGACCTGCCAAACATTCTCTGTGCCAGACCTGACCAGTGACTGCATGATTAGTACAGCCAAATCTACGATGAGAATGATAAATGCATCCTCAAAACATTGCAATGGATTTTTGCGTGCAAAACTTCTGTTTATGATCTGCTTGGCTGATCACCTGTGATTTCTTCTGAGGCTTTTGGATCTTCTCTCTGTCTTGCATGAAGAAAGTTAATTTCAGGCTCACTTAAGGCTGCTAGCTATGTAGGACAAGTTATTTTTGGATTTTGGTTTTGGGTTATTTTTTTTTATACAGAACATTTTTCTGACTCCCTAGCTGCCTTGTTTCTCTTTCCCTTTGTAAGAATAACACTTGCCACAGTGTATGGAGCCAAATGTTCCCTTCTGAGTCCCCCGAGTTATCTAGTTTTCAGAAGACAGTTATTGAACATCCCAGATGGCATACTTCAGTAAAGCAGCAGTATTCAAAAACTGAAGAAAACACATTCACAGAGAACTAGCCAGCCCAGGGTATATTTGGAGCTTATTGCCCTATTATCCTCCTGATAGTGCACTGTGAAGCCTCAGTGTATAATGTTTACGTTGGTGTTTGTTAACAACATTTGTCACTCTCTTGAAAGGGATTACAGAATGAGGCAACCTCAGTGCTGTCAGAGTCCACTGGGCTTTGATTTCTCACTGTTTCCTGGACATGTTTCTATGTGTTATTCAAGTTATCTTTATAGATGCACAAAAATAGCTTTGAAGGGATGTTTTTAGAATGTGTTTTTTCAGAAACTGAAGTTCAGGATGCAGTCTACAATGACTGCAGTAGTGTACTCCTCAGTCTGAGAGGGTTGTTTCTCTCACCCTGCCCCCATGGCTCCTGTTCTTCTAGAAATGAAAGACAGAATTATGTTAGTTTTCCTTTTGGAGGCACTGCCTTAATCAGGAACAGCTGCATTGTGAGAAACTCAAACTGCTTCCTTTGTGTTCTATTATTTATTCTGAAGCCTGATGAAGATATAAAAAAAAATTCAAACCCAACAAACAAACAACAAAGCAAAACAAAACAAAAGCCCAAATGAAACAACAAAACAAAAAATAAAAACCCCCTAATGCCTGCAGCTGTTTTTCAGATCCAAATGTGCAAGAAAACAAGAGGTTAATGAAGTTCTGACACTCTACAAAAGCAAGCTTTTGGTATCCCAAGTGGAGCTGATACTTTTCCCTGTTAGTTTTTTCCTAGTCTTCAGTGTCCAGGGGATTTTTCTAGTGGAGGCATTGTATAATTTAAGATATATTAAATATATAAGAAATTATGGTTTTTTACTGATAAATGTGACTGTGTAGGGTAGCATGTTGAAAGAAATAGTTACACTAATTAAGCATGTTCTATGTCTAGGTATATTCCTTTATAATGGACATCCAGTAAGACAGGTGGATGTTGTCGGGATAGTGGTTCAAACGAAAGAGCGAGATGCCTTTTATAATTATGGAGGTAAGAAAAGTTTCTTTCTTTCTTCTTGCAGTTATTAGCCTTCTAATCTTAGTTACTGATAGAACTGGAAGGCTTCCTTATTTGATCATTGTCTGTTCTTGAAACAACTGTGCTCTTGTCATAGGATATAATATATCTCTGGCTCAGATTACTTGGCAAATTTAGGGAAGCTACTGTTTATCTTCACTTCAAAAGCAGGGAATCAAATAGTTACAACAGAGTAACTGATTCATTTGGGGTCATGTAACAAACCTTAATTTTGGTTGTTACTTTGTCACTGGACTCCACCACCTTCATCTCATATATATGGAGTTCATTTGATCAGGTACAAACGGATTTAACAGTGCCTGCAAATGGGAAATCACTTCTTCCTTTTTTGAACTTTAGAAATCCCTTCTGACTTTTTGTATGTTTTGTCATATCTTGGAGGCAGCTTTTAATAGCTTTTTAATAGCAGTCAGGAGCTTGTTTATGTTTAGATGCACAAGAGTCTTAGCAAATCTAACTCAAGCATCACAGTACCAGTCCTTGCCAACACCAGCTGGAGTTGTCTCCTCCCTATTGCTTTTCCCAGTATTCAGACAGTTTTATTAACATGGAAACATCTGATTGTCATTTTGTTCAGCTGTCTTTTTCATCTGGAAAAAAAAGCTTAGTGGAGTAGTGGTGATGTGGCAAGTTTCAAAAGGTGGGGGGAGGTCACCTCTCAGTAGGAAGGGGGAGCCAAATGCACAGATCCTACTGAAGCCCTTGTGCCCAGTGTCTTCCTCTGCCACGGGTTTCCACCTGATGGTGGTAAGTCACGGAGTGCCTCTTCTTCCAAATTCCCTTGCTTATAATATTGAGCCAGCAGCAGTTCCCTGGCCCACAGGAGTATTATGAAGATAAAGTCAACAACTTAACCAAGTCCCAGATTCCACAACACCTGCAGTTGCATCATACTGCTGCAGAGTAGCATTGGCTGCTAGTGCATACAACATACCCTGCACAGGATGCAGCTGCTCGGAGTTGACTGTGCTCTCCTCGCAAGTATCTTAGAGTGAATATTTTCTAGATTTTGTTTAAGTCTAATTTCTGAATGTTTGTTATTATCTTGCCATTATGTTAATAATAAGTTGTCAGTAAATGTTTTGAAGAACAAGATTCTCTGGCACTTGAAGTGGCACAGGGTAAACAAATGCCCAAGTTAAGAGGTGGAGATGTAATTGATGATGAAATGAAGTGTTGAAACGTAAACTGAACTTCAGCTATTATTCTTTTATTGCGCTAGTATGCAAATACAGTTATCACTTCATGAGAACAGAGGAAGACAGGATCAAAATGACCAAGGCAAAACAATTCTATGGGCAAAGGTTTTCCATGCTACCCTCAGCATCTGTTTAACAAGTAATCCTGTTGAAAATGTTTGACTGGGGCAGAAAACGGAGGAATAGAAATGAAAAGAAGCTGCAGAGTACTGGAATTGAGGCCTTAGTGTTAGATCAGCCAACCTTTAAGTGCAGCTCTCAGTGAGCCTGGCTTCCTGCTATCCTTTCTCATCCAACTCCAC
>VZRE01012281.1:16925-28027 GCA_013396775.1 Cephalopterus ornatus | reverse complement strand
GAAGACTGAAGCAAAGAAGGTGTTAAATAACTCAGCCTTGTCCTCACCTTTGATAACTATGTTCCCCCCCATGTCCAGTAAAGAATGGAGGTTTTCCTTGTCCCTCCTTTTGCTATTAATGTATCTATAGAAAGACTTTTTGTTGTCCCTAACAGACGCGGCAAGATCAAGTTTTGCCTTTGTCTCTCTGATTTTCTTTCTGCAAGACCTAACTATATTCCTAAACTCTTCCTGAGTAACCAGCCCTTATTTTCATAACCGATAGGCTCTCTTTCTTCCGCTAATTTCCTTTAAAATCTCCCTGTTCAGCCAAACCAGTCGTCTTCCCTGCCGGCTTGCCTTTCAGCAGAGTGGGACAGCCTTCTCTTGTGCGTGCAAGACTTCCTTCTTGAAGCATGTCCATCCCTCCTGGACCCCTTTGTTTTCAAGGGTGGTTTCCCAGGATACACTCCGTACTAGTCTTCTGGAAAGGCTGAAAGCTGCCCTCCTAAAGTCCAGCGTAGAAGTTTTATTGATGGCCCTCCTTGCATCCCTGAGTATTGAAAACTCTATTATTTCATGGTCAATTGTTTCCACAGCCCACCAGAGAACTCAGAGAAGGGCTGCCAAGTGAACATATCCACAGCAATATTTCCCATAGTAGCATTTTTCCCTCATACACTCTGTCCTCCTCTTCCCTTTCCCCCTGAATATTTTTGCTTTCAGCATACTGCTAAAAATAAATGTGGAATAAAGACCTTACAGAGGAGTTTGAGGTGATTTTACTGTTGCACTGCTGTTTTCTGAGGTGTGCAGTAATCCAGAATATTTTCTCATTGGGGCTAGGAAGGTCTAACTGGGAATTCAAACTTAGTTTTAACGAGGCAGCTTGAACAGGGACAGTATATTGTATTAAGTTTCCCAAACAGTAGGTGAATATATAAAACTACATAGTGTATTTTCCAAGCACAAGCCATACCTAGCAAGCTGGAGCACTGGCAGCATGACCACAACACTTGTATATCTATTCCATGAGAGTTTGTCAGTTCATAACTAAATTCTCATTATTAACTAATGTCCAAGCTCTCCCTGCCCTTGCTTGCACTGCCCTGGCACATAGTGTTGTCTCCCAGACCAGCAGGGTTGAAGAATCTGTATAACATCTTCATCGGCCTTCACATTTTGGCTGCTCGGTTCCCTGCTAGGATAAAAAGTTAAAAACCACAAACAAATAAACAAAACAAAACAACAACAACAACAACAAAAAAGCAGTGTTGTACTGCTCCTGCAAGAAGCATTTTTGCATAAGGGAACTACAGTAGGAGACAAAGAGCGCAGACAGAATTGTGCTCCTCGCTGCCACAGTTTGAACACCTTCCACCCAAACAGCACAATACTTCTGAGCAGCAGCAGTGAGGGGAGTGCAGGCTGCTGGACAGATGACATTTGTGAGTGCACCCAGCAAATTGCACATCTGCAGTAAACAAACTTCCTCCTTATGTTTGTAAACTCAGAGGAAAGAAAAGGTCAGCCAGGTTTCAGCCTCGCAGTGCAGATCTGATCTACTGCTCAAAGCACTAATAAAGATAACTGCTAGAAGCAGTCAATATTCTAATTTCTTTGGGTCTCTGCTTCATATAGCACAGAGACAAATTAGCAAGGAAGTACAAGGTCTAGGCATGTGCTCTTGAGCAGCAGAATTAATAGATAAAACGATTAGTGGAGCAAAGTAAACACAATGTGTCCCAAAAATAATCTCTCAAGGGCTCTACCAGCTAAATTTAAACTATTTAACAAGGATACCTTGTCTACAGCAGTACCAGATTACACTGCAGACTTTGTTGCAGGCTTAAGGGCTCAACTATGCAACCTATGTTTGCACTGAAATTTAATTCCCTTTTGACGTAGAAGGCTCAGACAAAGTCCTCTGTACTACATAAGCTCTGCGTGGGAAGCTGACAAGTAATCGGCATCTTGCAGAGCCAAGGAAATTCTGGCTGGCTCAGAGCTAGTGGACATGCCTTGAGCAACCAGCTTTAAGGGCTCTCCAGAGCAGAACAAAGACCCAGAGACACAATCTTTGTCCCAGCGCCAGCAGTAACAGCGCAACCTCCTGGCCTCATCAGCAAGTTGGGGAAGGTTCTTTAAACAAAGACTTCCTTATGAATTTCTGTTTGCTCCCATGTGAAGTCAAGCCTATCTGAGTCACATGGAACCACAAGTCATGCTACATGTGTCGTTCACACTAGGTCAGATTTTGGCCTAGACACAGATGCTTAGATGCTCCAAACACTACACATAAGCCTTCTGTGTGCAAATTGAGAGCACGCCTCCAGCCCCTTCGTTGGCATATAAATATTAAGTACTTTGGAAATACTAAAACTAGCTCTCAGGGAGTTAACTTATGCCTTATCCAGCCTAACTTGACAGGAAGGGCACTGAAGGCTCAGCACATACCAGCAAGTCAGACTAAAGCAGGCCATAAGGGCTCCAATGTAAAGTTTCAAAGCATCCTTTGGATGTCTGGGAAGCAGTGGAGGAGGCATCCCACTTGTACTATCTGCAACCCTGCCTGCCCCAAAGTAAAATCTTTCTGCCCAAGAGAGAAAGGATGGTGCCATCCTCCAAGGATGGAAGCCTTTCTAATCCCGTAGTCCAAAACCAGGTCTTCAGGCTGGCTCTGGTTATCTTTCTCATTAATTCCCCAGTGCAAGACCACTCACTTTTCTGGGCCCCTGGATAACCCAGCACCATGCTGGAGGTTTTAATCCCATGAGTTTCACCTAGAGCTACCTTGACGGATCTCACTGCCTACAACAGACAACGTGGATACATCTGCCCCAAGGACTGGCTGGCTGCAAACCTCATTGCCTTGCCCGGGTTAGATGGCCATGTGATATTTAACTTCCTTATCTTTCCTGAGACCTCTTTATTTTTTAAGTGTTGGCTTTCATGTGGATAATAAATACTTCTTTTCTTCCTTTCTCTTCTTCTAGTTTACACGATAGATCCTACCAGCTGCCTCCACAGCACTGTGTATGCAACCTCTAACCCTACACACACAATACTTGTTTAGCCCTCTAAATGCCCTCTTGAGGTTTGATGAGAGGATTATTGTCCCTTTTAACAGTAAGGAAAAACCATGGCAGAGTATGAGGCCCCCAGACCACAAGGTATCTCTGAAACAAACTCAGTCCCAATGCTGGGGTCACCACATCGAAGAGGAGGCTATTGACTTCATCCAAGTGAGGAATGAATTACAGGTAAAGACAATTCACATTCCCTGAACTAAATCTGCCTCTGGATTATTTTTTTTTTACCCACTGTACACATAAAGAGTGATTGGACAGCTCGCAGCTCTAATTCCCTGAGCCTGAGGATTCCACTAGGCAAAGAAGCTGACTTACTTCAGCCATGAAAGTATTCAGCACAGAACCTGAGAGGATCCACATGCCAGACTTATCAGCAGCAAGAGAGGCAAGGGAAAAGAGACAGTGCTGAGTCCAGCCACCTATGAAAAACTGCTGGGCTTTCTCTGGAAAAAATTGTATCTGTATGTCATTCTGCCATACTTATTGTGGAAGAAGTTACTTTGATGGAAGAAGTGACTTTAACAGTAACATTTCCTGACAAGGTGCCAGTAATTACTGTATTCCAATAAAAGCTGTTATTTTTGAACCAGTGCCATGCAAGAGTCTTACTTTTGCATGTCTTCTGCAACTCCAATCATCTCTGAGGGGAATTACAGGATGCCTTTGGGCACGTTTGAGATGCAACAATGTAGAAGAGGCACAAGGAGGCTGGTCCTTGCAGGCTTCCCTCGAGAGACAGCCACATCTTGAACCCCGTTTTGTGCCTGAGAAGGAAAGGAAGAGAGGATGCTGAATACCTGCTCTGTCCTTGCTTTTGCTCAGGCCTCCACAGATGTCACAAGTATCTTTTGAGCTCCAGGAAGACCAAATTTGCCATAAAACAAAGCCAAAACAATGGGAAGAATATAAAACAAAAACAGTGTATTTCAAAGTAGGCAGAACCTTAAATAATTTTAAAATCTAACATTCAGACTGCCAAAAGCTCTATTACTGAAGATAAACATGGGTCCAACAAATAGGTGTTTTTACAAAAGAGCAAATTAAATGTGTGTGGATTTTCAGGACTGGCAAGAGTAGTGCATCATGAATATAAGGGACCACATAAGTGGCTTTATGGCTTGTATTTTCCTTCCACCTCCCAGGAAACACTCTGTAGAGAAAGAATAGTTAAGAGTCCGTGAAGATTATCCTTTCACAAACTCACATAGACCTTCAGAAAAAAAGAAAATCAACCCTCATTCTGGAGCTCTGGCTGCTTTTTCAGAGATTGAAACTCTTGTCTAAGGAAATTTTTTTTTGTTCGTGTATTAGCATTTGCAAAAGAGATAAACCTTAGCAGCTAAGATATTTTTAGGCAGAATCATCTTGTTGGCACAAAACCTGTGTGATAGCATTCAGCAGTAAAAATAGGCCTCTAAAATATTTCCAAGAAAGAAAATGTTAGCTTTGTGATAAATATTTGCCTCTACTTCAAGAATTCAGCATTCTACTATAACCGTAGAAAACTTTGTCCAAATAAATATATTTTCTTCCAAACATTTTAAAAAGATAAAAAAATAAACATTTCAAAACAAAATTCGTTAGAATAGTCATCATATAAAAAGGTTAACAAGAGAGCCATTTCAATCAAGATGTTACAAGATTCAAGGAGGTCATCAGGAGAAGTCATATAGAAAAGCCATATAAAGACACGAAGAACTTAACAGGTATGCATCCTAACTGGTCTATTGTATTTAATTATTTCCATGTGGATCAGCAAACTTTAATATGTCAGACGACACTGTGTTGGAGTCAAAACTCGGCTGTCAGCAGAAATGGGACTAATAAGATTAAGCAATAGACCATGGGCAGCTGGAGTCAGGAGGAACTCCCTGCTGTGAAGACCAGACACTTTTATCGTAAGACCTTTTTGGCGTTTATATTTATTCCTCCTGTCTCCTTCGGCAAGATATGGAAGGACTTTTTGGTGATGCTGTCAGACGTGTAGAGAAGCCCCTTTTGTTCTCTCCCCCCAGGGTTCCTTCCTGCAGGAGAATATTAACTAGTTTTGTGTAACTGCAATCAGAATTGTGTAATCCTCTAATTAACATAAGCCATCCCTTAATTAACATAACCCATCCTCATCATTATGAGGCAAATCGAGTGTTCAATAAAGTATTCTAGTTTTGACCTCCAAAAACTGTCATTTATCTGGGTTTGTGTAAATATTAGTCTTTGGACCTTCATGGCACTGCTCGCACAGCTGTTTGATGGACGTTAATTATATGAAGGAGGCTCAACCACAATTCAGTCTCTAAAGTATTCACAAAGAAAATACAACAATCCTTCACCTTTCTTTATACAAAGCAGCAATCAAACTCTTTCTCAATCTTAAAGCCATCTCTATTCTTTGGCAAAAAGGCAATACTCAGTCCCAAGTTATCACTGCCATGTCTGCAACAGGCCTAACAGCATTCGAGCATCCTGAAATGCTTCAGAAAATCAAAAAATACGTACCTGCTTTGGGGATCTTTAGAAATGTCAAATATCTGAAGGGTAAAATCTTTTCTTCATCTTTGCAGCACCTCTAAGCCCTTTAAATACTAGAATTTATATTGTTTATTGAGTATTGGTTACATCCCTCCACCAACCCATGTACAAGTCCACAGTGACACCCCCCAGCTCTTGTTTTATCAACTGGTCTGTAGCTGAGCAAAGCACACCAACAGCCAAGGATAGCATGCTTTGTACAATGGCAGTGATGATATCTTATAGCTCACCTTATTTATGTGGCAGAAGTAATTATTCCACACTTCTGGACTTGGTTTGACAGGTGGACCATTGATTTATGGCAATGTATTGCTTGAAAGACCAAAAAGGGGCATTCAATGAAGAACCAAGATAAACTGGCGTAAAAAATACCATGATACAATTTTTATCACCTGTGCTACAGTTATTGCATTATCATGGTTCAAACTGTAGAATCTGCTGTGCACAATGAACTAGAGATAAATGTCTGAAATCTTTCACAACATCACCTGTTTTGAAGGAAACAGGAGAAATATTTGTCTTTTGAACTTGCACACAGATCTTTACATAGCCCACTGCTCCCACATGCCAGTTTCCTACAGATAGGCCGAATATTGTTAATAAAATTTGCATTTAAGAGAGAAACATGAGATGCAAGGCCTCGGTAGACTGTGTTCCTCCTGACACAAGGTAATCAACACATGAGCCGCTGGATGGCTTCTGTCAGATAAGCCTTTACTCTAAAGAAGTACAGAAATATCCACTTGGCAGAGTACTGTGTGACCAGATCAATCACCATCTTTAGAGATAGTAACAACACTTGGGCTCCTTCTCAGGTACCCTTTAACAAGATGCTAAGAGTGTCATATTATGTCACCTTCTCTTCTCCTCCCTGATGGTCACGTGTAGGTCACCTAGTACTCTTTTCCTGTGATGTGTAACAGAGAAGAGCTGGCTGCAGAAATTATTTGTCACAGAGCGCTGGAGATAGAACGAAACCCTCCATTCTGCTGCTTTTCTTTGTTTTCCTTTGCATCTTGCAGGCAAAGGCAACAAGAGAAGTCACCCACTTAGGATATCCTGAGTGCATTCCACAACCTGACTACAGATCTAGGTCTTCAGAAAACTCAGAATTTGCATTAGTTGCCAAAACATGCTCATTCCTGCTCATATGGAGGATCAGTTCAGCTACCCAACTCACAACAGGCAGGTGGCTACTGCCATAATAGCCAGCCTCAGCATACACCTCTTTCCTTGAATTAGGCATGGGCCACTCAAGTGGCCATGATGAAGAGGCACATTTGCCCAAAAAGAGGGAAATGCATATTTTTAAGGACAACATGGAGCTAGACCATCACAGAAAAAAAAAGGGGATTACTTACCCAAAATGCTGTGGAAGGGTGTATAGCATGAAAAAACATTATTCAAAAATTCAAACAAATCCAAATAGCTGTGGCTGCAGCCAAAATTTTGTCCTAGTTCAATGCAAATATTTCTGTAGAATTTCTCATTAACATTAACCTTTGCTTTCACTTCCAGAAAGGTGGTGCATTTTACAAGGAAACTATTGTGCAATTAATTGTCAGTTACTAATCAAAATATAAGTAGGGACAGGAACCTGCAAACCTACCATGAAATATCACTTAGATATGCCATGATTTACTAGCTTACCTCATAAGGAAATTAGAATGCATTATCCCTATCAGGATTTTGTGACAGGTCAGTAACATGATTCTATGGGTATAATAGGACACAGAGGGGAAAGCCTCATTTTTCTGCTCTGATGAAGATCAATACCTTTAAAAACATAACAAGACAGACTGGTTTAAGAAAACAAGAAATTTGATGAACAACATGGTTCCATATCAAAAGATTAATATGACATTTTTTCATCATGTAAATTATGAGCCTGGAATAGGGAAAAAATGCTAAGTTCAAAGTAAAAATACGAACTCAGAAAAAAAAAAAGCCTGCTCTGTGTCATTAATTATGAATTCTTCTGAAGTCTAGCGAAGTGACCCAAGCGATGAACTGAGTGATTAAAATCACGCTTTTTTTTCAAACTAGAAGGAAAAATAAGACTAAAATTTACATTTTCATCTATTAAGTCTGTTGTTTCACAAAAAGGTAAAAACCTTGAGTTTCTAGCTTCAGCTGCAAGGCAGAGCCCTTTGCCACTGGGCCAGAGCTTACCCAAGGCCACAGTAAGAATACTTGTGATGCAGAAGGTTTGACTCTCCAACAAGGATGAATTTCAGCTGGAGCAGGAGATCAAAGAGCAACCAGGAGCAGATTGTTGCTCTAACTTGCTTCCCCCTAGCTTAAAAGGGCAGGGTACTGCTGTGGCAGAGGAAGTGGGCTGCTACAGGCTGAGTGGGGGAAGCTTCTGCACTCTGGTACCTCCAGGAACAACTTTGGTTGAAATGGGGGGTGGAGGGTGGAAAATAACATCTGTGATGTTAGCATACCCACACCTAAATAAAAAATTATAAATTATTTCCTTTGCAACAATGAACAGGCTTTATGAACAGTAAAATGCCACACTGAAATCCTGAATGATAAGCATTAAAGGCTACCAAGATCCAGGCGAGTGCAGTCTGCCCAGGGAATGGACTTGCCTGCTCAGGGGAGCTCAGGTTTGTCCCTGTGTGCTACAGACCTGGGACAGCTTGTGGGACCAGTCCCAGCTGTTGGCTTTCCACTGCCCATACTGGCAGTGTCATCAGAACTGTCCCCGCTACTCTGCCTTTATTTCTGGTGCCGACACAAAGTGGGGCAGAAAAGTATGTTTATCCAGTAGCAGTTCTCCAACATCTGGACACACTTATTTTGTTTTAGCACAGACTAGTAATGAAGAGCACCTCCTTGTAACTATGGACTGGGTGCGTGGTGATGGAGGATTATTGAAATGCTAGACTAATAACCAGCTGAGGTTAATATTTATGGAATTTGAAATCGGAAGGCAGATACCTGCTGCCACAGCTAGCTTATTCCTGAGGTAATGGGGTTGACGGTAATGGGAAAATCATTTTTCCCATCCCCTAAATATTCCATGGAAAGCATTAAGCAGCTGAAGGAAAAATCATATACTGTTTTTCTGGGATTCAATGAATTTTCTCTATTCTTTTTTCCTTTTCCTTGTCTTCTTTTTGTTTTCTTCATTATATAAAACAGCAGTTATCAAAATCCAGATGTTTTCCATCTCTGTTAAAAACATTTTGGAAAGGAAACAAGCAATCATTCTCAATACTGGATTCCAAGGTTATTGTGCTGGATTCCTGTTATTCTGCTTCTAGAAAGACATACACACCTTAAATCCACAGTGACAGCCACATGGTTTCAAAACAACTGTGTAGGGAACTGTAAACATTAAAAAAATTTGAGAGAAAAAGGAAAAAAGCTTTTACTAAATATCTAGGTTCTTAGAAGACACTTTTACTTCTAAAGAGCTTATATAGTCACTGACATAGGGGGAAAAAAAATCACCACATCTGTGTATAAAATATTTCCAGTTAGTTGGCATCTCCAGACATGTGGGGCCAACCCACATGTGTGTATTTTGAGCAGGCATTCAAAATTCATATTTACAAATACCAGGAAATTTTCACAGGCTCCTTGCGATGATAAGCATTGTTGCTCCCATTTCACAGATAGGAATCATAGGATGTTAACTAATGCCTGAGATCTGTCTTGTGTTCAGCCTACATGCTGTAACAGCCACTGTAGGGAATAAATGTTTTTAAATGTAAATGTCCTCAACAACTTTTTTTGCCTCAGTCTTCAATGGCAACCTCTCTTCTCACACCTCTTGAGCATACCAACAGTAGGATGGGGACCAAGGGAGCAAAGTTCCTCCCACTGTGGGAGAAGTGAAGATCAAATTCATGACCACCTGAGGAATCTGAATCAATCCATAAGTCTATGGGATCTGACAAGATGCATCCCAGACGTCTGAGGGAATTGGTTGATGTAGTTGCCAAGCCACTCTTAGAAGACATTGCAATCAGGAGAAGTCCCAGGCGACTAGCAAAGCAGAAACATTGTACCCATTAAAAAAGGGTAGAACGGAGGACTCTGGGAACTACTGACCAGTCAGCCTCCCCTCTGTGCCTGGGAGGATCATGGAACAGATCTTCCTAGAAGCTATGCTAAGGCTCATGGAGGACAGGGAGGTGATTTGAGACAGCCAGCATGGCTTCACCAAGGGCAAGTCCTGTCTGCCCAATCTAGTGGCCTTCTATGATGGAGTGACTACATCAGTGGACAAAGGAAGGTCCATAGATGTCATTTATGTGGGTTTTGTAAAGCCTTTGACATGATCCCCTGCAACATCCTTCTCTCTAAATTAGAAAGTGATGGATTCGATGGGTGGACTTTAGATGGATAAGAAACTGGTTAAATGGTCACATCCAGAGAGAAGTGGTCAACAGTTCAGTCCCAATGGGCACCAGTGTCAAGTGGTGTCCCTCAAGGGTCCCTATTGAGACCAGGGTTATTAATACCTTCATTAATTACATGGATGAAGGGATCGAGTGCAGCCTCAGAATATTTGCAAATAACACCAAGCTGAGTAATGCAGCTGACACACCTGAAGGATGGGATGATTCTGTATAACATTTTCACTCCCCTAAATAAGAATCACAGTCCAAGTTAGCATAAAAGGAGCCAGATGAATAAGGACACAAAGAAAGAAAGGAAGGAAACAAGTAAATATGGTTGAATAAATATAAATTTAAATGAAAATGTATTATATTTGCATTGGTTTTGGTCAGCAATGTTAAGACCCACTCTTAAAATTCACAGCTCAGATAAAAGATGATGACTTTAAAGTACACAGAGTCAAAAATGCAAAAGCTGTGAGTTTTTTTCAACAGCTCTAATACAGTTCTCTTATACAGTGCAGTGAAGCGTGGCAGGTATATGCAGTATTGTACTTCATATGCATTTCCATTTCTCTGTACAAACACTACTGGTTTAGGACTGCCCCAGAGATTCCAATCATGAACCTCAGTTTTAAGGTCCTTAAAAACAAATTCCTTTTTATTATTCACTATGCCTTTAAGTGCACATCTTCTCTAATGCCACATTTCCACAATTGCTATGGCCCTGTTCCTCCCTGCAGCATCTTTCATCATTTCCAATTAAACTAGGAAAACTGAGAAACAAGAAACCCCACTCTGGGGGTTTCATCTCAGTTGCACAACTTCCTGTTAGCTTTTTATTTTCATTTTTATCCTGCATTCCAATCTACATTTCTGACTAAACACTCACCCTTTGAAGACAATGCACTGAAAAGACTCAGAATCAGCCGGAATGTAGGTGATGCTGAGATGCTTGTTTCCATCTAACACCAGTTAGCTAACACTGGTTAGCTACACTCAGTGCTGTCCCTCACCTCTCCTTGTAAGATTTTGGTATTTTCTCCCCAAACCTGTGGCATCTGCCCTTAATTTTAGCCCTTTCTCTGATTTACAGGAAGAACCATTGGTCTGGGGCTGATGGTATGAGGTTCAATAAGACCAG
>VZRE01012281.1:0-16912 GCA_013396775.1 Cephalopterus ornatus | reverse complement strand
AAGACCAGGTCCCGGGTCTTGCACTTTGGGCACAATAACGCCGTGCAGGACTGAAGGCTGAAAAGCGGTCCAGTGAAAAAGGACCTGGGAGTCCTGGTTGACAGCCAGCAGGCTGATCATGACCTGGAAGTATGCCCAGGTGGTCAAGAACTTAATGGCATCCTGACCTGTATCAGGAATAGTGCGGCCAGTGCAACTAGGGAAGTAATTCTTCCCCTGTATTCAGCACTGGTTAGGCTGCACTTCAAGTCCTGTGTCCGGGGACTTGTTCTGGGCCTCTCAATTCAAGAAGAACTTTGAGGTGATGGAGTGAGTCCAGAGAAGTACAACAAAGTTGGTGAAGGGTCTGGAGCACAAGTCCTATGTCCCAGAAAACAGGGGTTCTTTAGCCTGGAGAAGAGGAGATTCAGGGGTGACCTTATTGCTGTCTACAACTCCCTGAAAGGAGGTCCTAGCAAGGTCAGGGTCAATCTCTTCTCCCAGGCAGCTAGTGACAGGATAAGAGACCACAGTCTTAAGCTGCTTTAGGGGAGGTTTAGGTTGGACATTAGAAAGAAATTCTTCACAGAATGGGTGATTAGATATGGGAATGGGCTGCCCAGGCAGGTGGTGGAGGTGTTCAAGGAAAGAGTGGTATTCAGTCGTAAGTCGGACTGGGTCTCAGGGGTTCCTTACAATCTCATTGATTCTGTGATTCTGTGTGACTCTGTGATCTTCAGAGCCTTTCTAGTGAGGCTTCACAAAGCCACCCAACATAGTAAGTCTCCCTATTACCATTTTGTGAGAGATAAGGGTATTAGACTCATTCTTCACATTAAAATGACAATCTTTCAGGAAGTGCAGCCCAACACATTGGCACAATCTGTTCATTGCAATGGACTTCTAAAGGAAACCAATGCCCATTTTGAGCAAGACACTGGCACTAGCATTGTGTTTTGTTCAACACAACAAAAAGAGCAGGTTAATACCAAGAAACACTATAGAGGAATATTAACCCTGCAGTTTTGTCCACAGCAGGGTCTGCTCTTCAGCATCTGTCCCCAGCAACATTTTTTCTATTCATCCCTCTCCTTGTATGGTATCCTTCTGCATCTCCTGTCCCCTCACTTTTCCCTACTCCCTTTCCTTACCTGTATTTAAAATACAATTTTCTTTTTTAAATGACAGCTGAAAACACTTTTCTTGTATTGGGTCTCTACCAGCCCACTCTGGTGACAAGACCTGCATGGGACATAGCATCAGCATATGTCCCTACTGACAGTCCTACCTATCATCCATACCTGTCACAGGGCAGCACACATATAGCCGCAAACCTTGCTCAGGCAAACCTGCAGCTCAGGGCAGGGCTCAGCTCTGCACTATTGCAGTCACAACTTCCTGACAGGCACCATCTCCCCACACATCCTGCACATCATGCAACCCTCCACTCTCACACACAGATGAGAGAGGAAATCTGCCCATGTGCCACCTGCATTTCTATATCACAGATTGCACACCCTACCTGCTCCCTGGATCTTAACTTTCACCTAAGGTTGCGGGTTTATTCATGTGGCAATCTCCACTAAAAACAACTAGTATTTATTTTCCAAATAAAATACCTCTCACACCTTCAGGACTTCTTGCCCAGCCCCACACTTCTGTTGCCCCACTTCCATCCTGAATTTGCATGCTCTATATATGTGTATACCTTTTCTGTTGTTTGTATCACATCTCATAAATTCAGGCTGAAAGGTCATTAGGACAGACTTGTGTCTAAATTACAGACATTTCTAAGTTAATTTTATTTAGGACTAGACAGGCACATTCTTTTTATTAGATTCTTAAAAGTTGTTTTAACTTAGAGAAAATAATTCAATATTCATTAAAAACAAAAAAAAGCAAAAACAAAAACAACACAATGACAAAAACAACAACAGAGAGGAGCTTCAAATTATTACTACCATGGGAGCCAAAACACCGTATCAGCAGATACAACTGAAGTGCACAAGGTAATATGATTTATAAGGGACTGTAATCAAAAAGATGGATCATGAGGCTGAAAAAAACATTCAGCAAGTGCATGTTTATCAGAGCTTTTGGAGGACATGCTAGCTAAACTCTACAGTATTAATCAGTCTACTTGTCCAGGAAAATTACCCTCAAATATTGCATTTTCAGCATTGGGGGTCCATTTATGTATTTGTTAAAGCAACTGTACCCCGAATCACCCTTTTGCTCTACAATACACTGCAATTGTACATACTGTTAGTCACTGAATGTGCCTGGTTCTCTGAAAGCGTGACTCTGGAAAGTCCTCCAGCTTCAAAAATTGTGATTCTTAAGTTGCATGAGAACAAGGGCTTTGTTGCAAAAAAACTCACTTGAAATTTTGGGGGTTTTTAAGAGAAAATAGGTGTTTAGGCTTGTAAGCAAACTGCAATTCAGAAAATTACACTTGCATAGATAACTGCATACAGTGACTGACAAGTTACACAGCAACATACACAGTTTTCACATGGAATGCTAAGAAGAACTATCTTTTTCTTAATCCCTGTATTAAAAACAGAAAAGTTTTTATCAGTATTTATGGATAATTTTTAGGAAACATTGCCTATAAACACATACAACATTAATGTGGTACTCACACAGTCGAGGAACAGTCACAAAAATGAAGCAGACCTAGAGCAATGCAATAAATTTCAAGGACAGTACAGCAAAATTTTGTACTGAGAGGTTTTTTGTTATTTAAATAAAGTCTGTTTTCTAATAGAGGATATCATATGTAATACTAATGTGAAAATAATACTGTTAAAAAAAAACAATTTGTCAACATCTCGTAATATAATGCGGCACTGTAGTGTCATTTGCCTTCAGGTTTGCTCAACATTTCCAATATTAAATAAAAAAGCATTAATGGGGTCAGATTAGAGTTTTAGCTGAAAAAAATGTGTCAGACCCAAAGCTTTGGCATAATAAAAGTCAAGTTAGAAGCAATGTATTTTCAAAAAAAATTGAAAAGGTCATGTTATACATACATAGTTCATATTTAGATTATGGAGATGTAAGAAAGTTATCAAATGGAAATTCTTTGAGTTGCAATTTAAAGCACAGATGAGACATGAGGCTCATATACACTATGGGTTACCAAATTAAATATATTAGAGTCACCAGAAAAAGCAGTAGAGTTCAAATTTGACCAAGATTCTCTCTTTTGTCTCATTTGTTCAGTCTGTGCAGCTCCTTGACAGCAGGTCTGCACTTTGGCACAACGCTCAGATGGAAATTTTCAGACAGGGAACTTTGCAGAGTTTAAAAGATGAAGGCCCCTCACCCCATTCCCCAGCCCACTCCCCTGCTTCCTGTCCATGAATCTGGCAAGGGCTAGGATGGATGTGATTAACACCAAGGAGAGTAAACGACCTCAACCCATGCACTTTGCACTCCTGCCCATAAGGTAGAGCTGCAGCAGTGCTGACACCACTATGCTGTCACACGAATCAACCCACTTGGAGTTAAGAACAAAGCAAACACCTGATGGTGCTGTAATGCAATGCAACAAGAAGCATTTGCCACAGCCACTGGGCACTTTGGTGCCACTGCTGAGACCCTGAGATGAACCAACACTACCTGAAGGCACCAAAAAGGGGCCAGTGGCCACAGGGTCAGAGCCCAGTTGTGCTCCAGAGCTCTGTGAAAGGTGCCATGATGCAAAATGGCGGAGATGAGCAGGAGTGCCCAAACTGGTGATACATTTGTTTATTCTAAAGAGGAAAGGTCAGTGTTTTGCCAGTTTTACAGCTGAATCTGAAGCCTCCATGCTTACACTCCATGTCTGACCACACATTGCTACTTTTGGTCATAGTTAAATGAGAGATATCAATGTGTTTAGAAGGAAAAACTGATGGATTTAAGGCATTTCACTCAGGCAGTTCTACTTGTGTATGGAAAATATATGAAGACCTGATAAACTTCAGTGGCAGCAAGCATAAAACGTTGGCTGCTTACAGCTCTGCCTTCCCTCTAGCATTGCTGATCCTAAAAGCCTCTTTTTCCAATTTGGTTTCAGGGCCACCTTACTAATATTTTTCTGGGCTATATTTTCTCTTTTATAGGAGACTGGGATATACTCCTGCTTATCTTTTTCTGCTTCTCTTTGTATGATCACTGATTTTCAAAAATTGTTGCTATAGGGGAAGAAATGTTTCTGGGACTGCAATAGCCATTCTGGGAAACAGCCTCTTTTACCACATCACTACATTTCTGTGAGGTTTCAACAGACTGCTAGCAATGCTTCTAATTAGTTTAAAAGCAAAACGAAATGGAAACATCTCAGAGAAAATGGATGAGGCAGAAAGTCAGCCATTTCCTCCTTAGAAGTCTCTGCAAAGCCTGAGATGTTGCGTTACATATTGATGACTTTTTTCCTCTAGAAAATCCCTCAGAGTCCTGAAGGTAGCTAACACACCATGATTTGACAGCTGATGCAATGATCCTACTCCATCTTTAAAGTCAGGCTGTTTAACTGATTAGTGTAGCTTGGAGGTCTAGAGCATTTAAACAAGTCTTTTTTTCTCTCCTTTATCTCTACCATCTTCTCTTTGTAAATGGGCAAAAGCCCTCAGTTGCTGTCATGTCTAGCTCACTTGATATTTTGGGGGCAAATTGCCCCAGAAGGTGCACAGCTCAGCAAGTGTATCCAATCATGACGAGAGTCCACCACAGCACCAACCACAATGAGATGATTTGTAGTGACATTCATCTAAGGATGAGCTCATAATACCTAGTCTCATTTGATTTTGGTCAGGCTTCTCTTTTACCTTTTGAAATACACAAATTCATGCAAACCACGTAAGTTGCTGTAAATTCTTTACTCTTTTATGACAATAAAACTGTATTGTATGTGTCATGAAGAAAATATACAGCATAGCTATTAGTATTTGTTCTTTGACTGTCATGGGTATCACTGAGTTAATGGATTTAATAGGAATGGAAAATTATCGTTGAAATAGGTATCAAAGTTATCACCAGCCATAGGTCACTGAAGAAAAATGGGACAATCCATGTCTTCTGTGCCAAAACGTTAAGGGTCTGAGGGGAAACTGATAGTTCTCTACCTATCCAAATCCTAGTCCCATGGATGCTGGTACCACTGAGGCCAGAGATCATTTTAGGAAATTTCTGTGCAATTTACCATTTACATCCAAAAGAATTTTTAGCGCATTAGTGGGCAGCTGTTAGCAAGAAAATCTGGTTATCTGTGAAGGGATGGGCATCTCTGTAAATTCTTCTTATAGTCACAACACTGTCCAGACAAAAAAAAGTACAAAAAAGATGTTTTTTCTGAAATGTCTGAGCATGGGAAAAAGTGTCAAATGTTTCATTGGGTCTGAAAGAAACACAAAGAACTGCCAGGAGTGTTCCATGGTGCTTATTTTCCAGCTTCAGATCCAAACCCTCTGGACATGTCTTAACACTTCCACCACACTAAATCTGTTTGACACTTAAGGAAAGAACTATTGAAGCTTCAGACTACAATCTGTGGGCAGACCTATCACCAAGAAGCCATATCCAAGAAATATCAACTTGCAAGCATTCTCATGTTCAAAGGAAAATTTTAGCAGAGTATGCAAGGAAAGTCAAAAACTGATTTAAAAATTAATTTATTAAAACTAATTTTTTTTTCTGAAGGAATCATAAGATGCTGCCTTTCACAGGTTTGCAGGTCTTCTCAGTAGTTGCAAATTCAGGTCCTACGTATGTATCAGATAATTAACCACCAAGTAATGAGGAGTAGCTATACACAGATTAATGTAAACAAGCGCATACAAGCATCTGTCTAATGCTCTCACAGTTACTGCAGTAAGGAAGACTCCTGGGAGCCAAATATGACTAAGGAAAGGTGTGAGAAAGCCTAAGAAAGCGCCAGGAAAGCTCCCAGACTAACTCCCAAGGTGCTATGAAGAAGGGTGTACAGGATTGGAAAAGAGGCTGAAAACTGGAAAGATTAAGGATTGCAGCATAATTTATGCAGAGAGCAGCTCCCCAAGGTGTTGCTTGAACTGTCTGGCTGACAGTGTATTTGAAGAGGGGCTGCATCTGTTTACCACAGTGCTGTGGTTCCCTTGACCAGGAGCACAGGCCTTCACACCTACCATCTGGCCGAAGGCATGGAGCTGCCAAAACAATGGCCACGGTCCCTGGGCTTTATCAAAGCACTGGAATGTCAGGATGCAAAGGCTAGCACTGCCATACCACGTACTGAGCTGTATTCACTGACTTTGAAGGACAGTTTTTTCTATACAATTTGGGATGAAAAAAACACCTTGGTGACCATCATCAGCATTAAATGATGAAATCAAGAGCCATTTTTTATCATGGAATAAATAAAATTCAGGTGGAGTCCTTCTCCATAGCTTCCATAGCAAAAAACTCAAATATAAAACCAGGTGACTTGAATGACCCTGAAGAAAACTCCAAGACAATCCTTTAAACAAAACAAGCAAGTAATTTAATGAACATGGGGAGTAATATTACTCTAAACCAGTAGCAGAGGCCATGCACTGTGGATTAGTGTCTAAAGCTCCTACTGACACACAGTAGGTGAGATTGCAGTGGATGGATAGTTTTGGACAGTCTTCTAGATCACATTGCTTATATCTTGGATTTTTGCAGGTCCGCTACTCCTTGAGTTTCTCTTGGGAAAGGTTCCACAGGTACTGCTTGTGACAGAAGAAGGTGCCAAGGAGAGGAGCACTAGGCAACTCCTTGCAATCAATTAATTACATCAGCTATGCACAGACCTCCTGATTTGTATCCATCACTGTCATAAGGCTGAAGGTTTGGACAGTCTCTTCTAGTGTATAAAATTCTGCTCCCATTAAATTTATTGAGGGATTTTTGGAGCCTTAGCTGAGCAGCTTTAGACCTTAGCACAGCAACTTGCATAAGACTTATTTTTGGCTGCTTATTCCCGTAATTATCAGAACAAAAGAACAAGTGAAATAATAAATGCAATTATCTGCTTCTATTCTGCTCTCTGTGTACACAAACCATAATTTTTGGCTATTTTTTTTTTTAATTTGACAAACTTTTCTGAACTTTTACATTAAACAGAAAATGCTCCATTCCTACTTGTTGAGGGAGAAGTAGGGTGAAATTCAGAAAAGCCTAATATTTAAGCAGAGGCAGACCTACCAGCAAGGAGCTGAAAACTGTGAAGGTTCCGATCATGAGATGTCAGCCCAGGGATGGCGTCTTGCAGAGGTGAAACAGAGAAGACAACACAGGACCCCATGGTTTCCTCAGTTGGGTTCATCACGTAGGATTGAGATCTATTTTCAAATGACAAAAAGCAAGTTGTATGTCAAAACCATTTGAAAATCTGTTAAAAAAAAATGTTGCCCTCAGTAGGAAATGGACTTTCCTACAAGTTAGTCCTAGTTGCAGTCTTGAACTGGATTTATGGCACAGGACATCACTGTTGCAACACATTCAGAAAACCTGCCAAATTAGAAAGACCAAAATAGACACAGTAGGACACTTCAGTGCACCATTCTGAAGGCAGGAAATGGAGGGTCACTACTTCCTGACACTCCAGCATGAGGCAACAGCCCCTCAGGTGTCCATGCTCACTGGATAGGGCAAGCAGACACTGCTTAATGGTATTAGGGTTTGTACTTTGACATCCCTTCCAAAGAGTTTTAGGATTTGCCCAAGTCTTGATGTCTTTGCTCCCTCAAGCATGTGCCAGTCCGTTGAAGTCAAACTCCTTAAAATCTGAAAGGTTTCAGTCATGGTACTTAGTGTTTGAAAATTAATTTTAATCCTCTACATAACACCTATCAAATTCTCTCCACTATTTCTTCTTTCACTAATTATTCTCTAATCCATCCCTCTCTTTCCTTCCTTCAGTTCTCTCTAGTCTTCCTCTTCGGAAGCTTCCTATTAAGGATTTTTAAAATATATTCCCTGAAATTTTCTAGTCAAACACTTAGTCAGACCAACAATAGCAGTCAGAAATTGGTTATTATGTGTATCTGAGAGCAAGTCCTCCCTTCTCACAGCGCAACAGCTGCTTTGCAAAATGACATTGTTTAAACCTGAAAAAAATAACCACATGGCAAAAATTGCAAAACATGCTGGGAAACCTTGGGAGATTTATCTGGACAGGCAGGATGATATGAATATCGGCACCTGGTTGAACAGACTGGATGCTTATATGGATTTACACATTACTGTTCTATAGACAGTAATTCCTCTTCCCATTTTATTATCTCCACTCTCTGAAACTGAGATATCCCTCTAAAAAGACTAAAACTCTTATCCTGGCACACAAACCCAACACTTAGCATGCCTGAAAGAGTTTCAGGATTTTGGGAGCAACCCTGTCAGGTTGCTCCCCTCTTTCCCCCCAGAAAATCCAAACCAAACACTGATAGACTATTTTTCCTCCTCTGTAGGAAGTATATAAAACACAGGCTCAGGTGTCCCACTGCAGAGACATAACAGCAGGGCAGGATGGAATCTGCAAGGGACACCTGGCCCCACTCATGTAAAGTACCTAAAGACAAGAATGCTGCCATAAACATCAGTTACCCATGCATTTTAGCATGACAGCATTAGAATTTAGAAGGAATAAAAAGATATGATGGCATGTCAGAACCAGGCCAGCCGGAGAGGACATTAGATTAGATGCAATTTTGCTAAAGCTATATTAAGACAAATTGCATAGTTCCCATCCTCAGATGGGAATAACAACAAAAGGGAACATAAGTGGCTGCAAGATGCACCAGTGAGTTTGGAAAGCCCTTGCTGGGGCCAGGCCAGCCCAGGACAGGGGGATACCCCGCCAACAGGTGGGCTCTGCATCAGCTCTCTCCTCAGCTCCGCCCTAGAGATCGTGACAATCACATTCAACTCTGACAGCATGGAGGCAGGATTAATATTTTACTGTCTCATATGAAGACAAAATCTAGCCTGGCTTATAAATACATCATTGAAAAAAGATGTTCTTTATGCTAGCAGAAAACATCCAGTGTTTAGTGCTAACAACCTGGAAGGATTGTTCTAGAACAATCTGAGCTGTGAGCCCCAAAGCACTGCTCCAGCTGCCTACTGGCACTGCGACCATGGCAGCTTCAAACCAGCCCAGAGACTCAGGAGAAAGCCCAGCATTTGTTGCACTTGATGGTTTTAAGGGTCTTTTCTATCCTAAATGATTCTATGATTTCAGAAGAGCATGGAGTGGAATAGTGATTTCCTCCCACTATTGCTGCCATAGGAGGAGGGAATGCTGCCATATTTCAGTTTGTTTTGCCTAGTGTTACCACCTCTGGCATCTCTGGAGAGATAGTGTAACTTAAAAAAGGCAATGCAAACAAACAGATTAAATCAAGGAGAGAAGACGCTGTAATGCAGGAAACTCATGTGTCTCAAATACCCTCAAATAATAATTAAACATGTGTGGGTGTGATGGCCACTAAAAGCAGCAGCATAATATATGTTTATTAACAGAATACGAAAACAAGATCTACTAAACAAAAACATTGTGCCACCATGGTAAATTCTTTTTTCTTAAAGAATGGATGGAGAAACTCTCTCACATGGCCCTACACAACACAAGTGTCCTTGCAGCTCTTACAAGCAGATGATGAGAAATAGCAGGAGTATGTGCAACAGAAGAACAGTTTGATAAAGACTGACACTAATACAATGCAGACTGCTGTTTTAATTTTTCAATCTGTTTGTCTTGCAGGACTCACAACTACAAAGAGAAAAAAAAAAGTACAGGTCATATACTGCTAGCACCCTTGATGAAAACATCAGAATAAATTAAAAGGACTGGTCAGCCGAAGTTAGAGGTTCTCCAGAAATAGGAAACAGTGGTGCAACCAAGAAATGCCTGGTTTAACTGAACAGCCAGATATGGCATTACTATTAGAGCTTGCAAAGTAAAATATACATATAGATATAGATACATATACATATACATACATTCAGGGTGGAGAAGAATTTGGCATATTACGTTGTCAAAGCAGTTCAGCATTTTGCCTTGCAACACCAAATGACCATGTTTACAATGAGGAACATTTGTTCGAGTGTCATTCCCAATATGGTAGTCATAGCTGTAAATTAAATATATCTGCTGAGATGAACAGAAAAGTAAAAATATAGCATTTAGATCAGCCACCTACTTTCTTACTGAAGGCTGGAAAACTATCTGCCCTGTGAAAGCCAAGCCCTGATTCTCCAAATCAGTTGCCTCAATGCCACTTCCATATCCGTCACAGCAGAATCACTGTTTGCATAAATAGAAGGAAGCTTCCCATTCAGATATCCGACATAAGCCTAAGGCCAATGCATTTCTTTTCCAAAACTGTCCTTGACTTCCCTCTTGGCATATTGGCGCCAGATGCCACCCATACAAGAGTAGCAATTAGGCTGGCCTCACTCGTACCTGGGTCCTGCTCCTCTGCAGAAATGCATCAAAAACAAGAAACAAAACCAGAACACTTTTTCCTTCTACCGTACTGTATTCTATATTCCTTGCCCTGGAATTTCCTTCCAGAAATCCTTCAAAATTGGATCTTTACCAATTTATACTGTTTCACAATTAAAGGATCTTATTTTCATTTTTTCTAAAAAAGCCATGAATAAAAGCATTGGGAGCTATCCAATATAGATGTCCTGTAAATTGGATTAATTTCTCATCTCACCAACCTCATTTTACTTTCCTATCAATATGCTTAAGATTCATATCACATTTAGCAAATCATGTTGCTCTTTCAAAAACTTAATAATAAGTAAACACACCAAGAAAATCCATAATTTAAGATAACTGTGACTAAAACCTCTAAAAACCTTATCTTACAGAAGTAGATTTCTAATAAATACATGTTTTCATAAGTCTTCACTGATCTTCAGTGTTGATAGTCCTGGAATAGAGTAGACCAATCAAAAAATAAATCCCTACAAACTACTTATTATGGTTTACATTAGCAGAGAAAGCATTTCCAGTGGAACAGGGGCTATGTTATTATGAGAACTGAGTAATTCAACTGATATCAACTAGTATAGAAACTCCCTTTGGCTGCATGGTGCAAGGTCCTTTGATGAATGTTCAAACCAACAAGGGGTGGGGTTAATATTCAAGAAAAAACCCTTACCAACAATATCCATGGTCTCTATTGGTCCAGTTCACATAGATAAGATCAAACCAACTATCACTGTTCTCTGAAGAGCGCATAAACAAAACATACTTTCTCTTAGCCCTTATGTCTCTTCATCTAGTCATTCATGATAGATCCATCACCTATTCCACCTTCTCCCAACTAAATGATATTTTTATCTCTTCACTCTCACGCACTTCCTTTTCTTTATGCTTGTAAGTATGTCACAATGAACTGCTGACCTCCATCCATCCAAGAACTGTTTTCTACACCCCAAACTATCTTTCACAGAGAAAACATTAACCCTCATCTTTCCTACTCTTCAAAAGTCAGTCATCCTGAAGAGTTAAAAAAGGGAAGACTGATTTCTACTGTATTAGCAGGTATCCTCTGCCCAGTAGAGGGTACCCTAAAAGGAAAGAGCTGATGGAGGACTGGTCTACAAGTACAGGAGATCAAATAAAATATTTTTACAAAGACAGAGGAGTATTTTATGTTTTCCATGCTTTCAGAAGGACAAGGAAAAGAAGCAATGATCATACCTTTTGGTTTGGTTTGTTTAAGGTCCCATCCTCAACAGAAAGTAACTGGAACTGAAGCCACTTAATCTATGGAGGGTCCTGTCAATAAATTCAGCCGGTACCAGGCTTTCTTTCTTTTTCTAAGTATCATTTTCATTCAAAAATGTGCTACTTATAATTGTACATTTCCTAAAATGGGATAAGGCCATCACTTTTAACACAGTAAAATAAAGAGTAGCTGCTTTAGAGAATTTACCTGCTAAAAGGTACACAGGCTAATGTACATGTAGCCTTACTTTAGTGTACATACATGGAATGTGAGGAGAAATCTCTAGGAGAAAGTTTACACAGTGATTCAGTTGAAAATTCTGTGTGGGGCAGGGCAGTGTATCTGAGATAATACATGCAAAAAAGAAAAGGTGTTTAATTTAAACTGAAAACTTTTCGGTGCAGCAAAAAACAGTTTCATTTGAAAAGGAGCCTGTGCCTGTTGCAATGTGTGGCTGTTGGACCAAGGCTGCAGTGTGCTGCCTCAGAGAGGCACACTGGGAAACAGAAGGAGGAAGTGATACATTCAAGTGCAGTTTAGTGTCCCAAAGAATGAACACACAGGCTTACCAAAGCATGCCGTTAAGTAGCTTTGTCTCTCCAAAATGAAGGCAGGCATTGATGTGACAGGTGGGAGCTAAGAGATTTCATTGTAAATGGAACAGAAGTAACTATGGAAAGATGCACCATTGCAGCTGGTGTTACTGCTGCAGCTAATGTGATAAAAATAGGAAATGGGGAACTAATCTACGTACGTTTCAGTTGCATAAATTTTTGTTTCCTTTTTCGTAATTTCAGCTCCAGAAGTGGTTGGATCAGAAATGTGCCTGCATGGTGATCTCAGCACAGCTTACTCACAAACTGGAGGTTCGTGGAGTTTCATAAAAACAAAGTTCTTGCAGAGTTACAGCCCAGTGTGGATGCTTCTAAAGCCGAGCCGTATTGGCACAGAGCAGCAGGAGGCATGTCCAGGCTGAGCGGACTGGCTGGGCTCTGCTGAGAAGGTCTCATAGTCCTTCAGCTATGGATAGACTCCAAAGGCATGGACAGATAACCCAGTGTGCAACATAAGAAAGAGCCTCTTCTGCAAGCACAAAAATTCAGACCAGTAGGAAAGAAATATATACAAAAATATTTAAATTGTGAAAATTATCTCTCCTGTTATACTTTTTTTGTTTTTTTAGAGAGAGGGAGACACTGTTTAAAAAGAGCATGGTTTTTAACTGGTGATAACAGCTCCCTGATGATAAAAACTATTTGTGGCATACTGAGCAGATTGCAAAAAGCAACAACAAACTGTTTCTCCTTATGTCTCCACCATAGCAGCTTAGAAAGCTGGAGCTTATTGCACAAGTGCAAATAAATATCTCTTTCTTCTTCATCCTTTTCTCCCCCTCCCTCTTCCCAACACACTGTACTATGAATTCCATCCCTCTAGTTAGCCATGCATTATTTCCAGCCACATGCAAATGAAATTACAAGCTGAAGAAAGAACACAAAAGAGAAGCCAAGCTATCATAGAAGAAACGGGTTAGAGGAGGAAATCGTATGTACATTGAATTTGCCTACTGTGTATCAACTGGGAAGTAGAGGAAGAACACATAGTACAATTTATTCTGCAAATTGAGCTGTCTTCCGTCTTCCACAGTTATTCACAGACATACTGGTAAAATGCAGATACACTGTGTAAATACATTGCAACTGAGATTCATTCATCCCAGATTGCTGCAAAAACTCCAGTGCATGATCAGTCATGTTAGCATCTCTCTAGCAATGATTCCTGAACTACATCTGGTTTGTTTGCCATACAGCAAGAAGACCCACAACAAATCTCCCTAACAAATCACATACACTGTGAAAAAAAATAAAATGAGGGAAACTAAGCATAAGAAATAATTAAAAACTGATGATATCACTCTTGTTTAGCCAACAGAAAAAAGAGAAGAAAAAAAAAGCCAAAACGTGGGGATAACACTATCTAAGAAGAGTCCTTGGACTTCTTGGAGGCTATGAGTTCCTTCAACTCAAAAAAAACTGGTGAATCCAAGCTTGAATAGAGAAAGAAGTGCTGTAAATCAAGTGTCGTTCATCCCTTTCCAGCTCGAATGGCCCCACTTTTACAGAAAGAAGTCTGTTCACTTATAGAAGCTCTGATTCATTTGCACAGCAAAGGAGGGAGATTTTTTTTGGCCTGTTTTCTAACACCTTACTATTCCTATATGCTGAAAAGGCACTAAGAGCATTTGTAAGTATTTGAAATATGTCCTGATAGTTATCTGAAAACAGTTATGTATGTATAAAGACCATATCTATGGTCTTTTTAAAGTGAATCAGAGCGAAAACATCTCTTAAAGGAACAGCAGCTTTCTCAGCAGCCCTAGATTTTACCAGAGAAATGTCCTACACCCAGGCTTTGCAAGTCAGTACACACATACTGGAAAACAGAAAAATATTAAGAAAGGGCACCAGGAAGGAAATAGTTCAGAAGATGTTTGGCTCTCAAAAAACTTATTCAAGTGCTTGCTGTCAGCAAAAATCAGTTTTCCACCCCAGTGATAAGGCAAGAGCTTTACTTGGGGAGTAGAGTATGGACAGGAATGATGAGTTGAGAAAGAGGACACAGTGAAACCCTGGGGAGAAGGGGTCAGAATGCCTGCATTGTCCCATTTCCAGAACCATGTCTGCTTACCTACACTTCTCTCTGGCTTGCAGAAATCAGGGTGCACACCAATGGCTTAGTGATGCAGGCAGCATTGCTGCTTGAAACAGCCTGCTTCCCCCATCCTTAGAGCCAGATCTCACTTGGGTTACACAGAGTATCCAGTGATATGATTCAAACTGGGAAGAACATCCTGTCTTCTATTTTCTACCTATCTCTGTTTTTGCTGCAACCTTAGGTATGAAAAGGTTTTCTCATAGTGGAGTGATAGCAACATTCTAATATCAAACTGAAAAAGTTATTCAGTAAATTGTAGACTGTGGAAACAACCCAGTATTGCCAGTGTAACTATATGGGGGTAACAGTGACATGCAAAATGAAATTCATCTACCAGAAATTTAGACACCTAAAGCATTACTCATGCTTGACCACTTTCATCTCTTTTCCTCTGTTGGTGATAAAAGAATGCAGAACGACCAGCTGAGATGTGGGCATGCACATGTGCGTACGTACATATCACCAGACAAGTATTGTCCATTTGATGCTGATGCCACAGCAGTCAACATAAACATAATTTGCCTGGTTTAATGCTATGTGCCGAGCAATCCTCATGAAAAAACATACAGGTAAGTGATTAAGTGAGGCTAATACTTTTCTCAAAGGTAATGTCTTTTTCAAATAAAGATAGTACAGACCTAACATCCCTGAAAGCAGTGCAGTATGTTATGAAGAGATGGGAGTGCTATTCCTTCAAAGACACAGTTTTCAGTGAAGTTGATTATTACCTTAGAAAATGTTTATATTAAAGTTTGTCCATGGCAGGTATCTTTGCACAAAACAGAGTTCTGTCTGAAGTGGGAGATTTAGTGGCTCATGTTGTATCACATCAAGGAAGAAAAAAAATGCACAATTCATCTTTGTTAGACAGCAAATAAAGGTCATTGATGGCACATCTATTTTCCTTCCAATTTTGTACAGTTCAGTCATTTCTGGTTTTGTAATGTATTAATCTACTGTCTGGTTTTAGGATCTTTGTGGAGGTTACACAGGGTAAGGAGATCAGCTTGTAGTAAGAAAAATCCACCTACCTACATTATTAGGGGTTAACAGTGGAATATAAGAGAAGGAGTCACATTTCGCAAATATAAATGCTTTTTAAAAACTAAGCTATCTAGTTTCTACTCAAGACTTGATTTTTAAAGAACTGCAAAAATCTTCCATTACATAGAGATTCTGCCTCAGTGGGATGAAATTGTACGTGTTACTTGCTCCTTAAATTTTAAGAAAAGTCCTTTAGCAAAATCCTGCTGATTTTGAAAGGTAACTGGGCAGATATTGACATTGCCCTTCTTACTGCTTGATGCACTCAGAAGAGCCAGATTTGCAGAGAAAGACACTTTGCACTTTCTGCATTCTGAATCAGTGAGGAAAGGCAAAATATCAGCAAGATTATTTGAAAAATGTGGCTGTCTCCTAAGACGACGACGCACAAATTCACTATATTATTGATGGAGATAAACACAGATTGACATGCTAAAAAAACATGTGCACACTGTGGAAAAAAACATCATCATCTCCTGTTCTTTGCAGCTCATTAATCTGAAAACAAAAATAATGGTTATGTTAGTCAAAAATAAAATAAAATCCTACACACAGAAAGGGATGAAAGAAGATTAAAAAGCTCTTTTCAGAACTTCATAGTTTAGTGAACTCTCCATTTTACAAGCACAAACTACAAGCTGAAGACATACAGGCAAGTATCAGTTGTGTTATTTATTAATCCAAATGTTCCTGAACATGCTTTTTGATAAATTTCATAAATCTTCCAGTCAAATGTTTTGCACCCCAGAATGAGGGATCCTTTTAAAATGATTTATTTTTGTCTTTACTACAAACCTGACCTAGTCTGCTTATCGACTTTGAAGCTTCCTTAGGACAAATCATTCACTTCTCTGTCTCTAAAGCCCTTGTTTTGTCTTCCTTTCAGGATTTGCTAAATGACTAGAAAGAGCACAAAAGCCAGGAAGACAGATAAGACTTTAGAAGGCTATAAAAACACTGAAAATCTTTAAAATTCTTAATCGACAAGCTACATGTACATGGGGGAAATTATTTTTGATAACATTGTGGTAGTTTTTCCAGAAAACTAAAGAACTAGAAGTGGAAGATACATATTCATATTAATAAATATAGCCTTTGTAGTTAGAATCTGCTCCTATATGTGAGAAACAGTCTCAAAATTTTATAAGTTTTAGAATAAGAATTTATTATATGATAAAAGCAAACAGCAGTGGGTGAACAGGAGGAGTCTTGCTCCAAAAGCCTGTCACCCCAAAATAGCAAAGATGTCCAACATTTATCTCAGACACTACATACATATTCATGAAATATTTTTACATAGCTATTTCAGGCATTCAGCGTATTTTCTTTTACAGATAAGATCAATCGCTTTTGTTATCTCTTACAACAAGTGATAAATAAGTTATAGATTCGAAGAAAACAAGTTTAACAAGTCATGAATTTCTGCATTTCACTCA
>VZRE01012274.1:0-10731 GCA_013396775.1 Cephalopterus ornatus | reverse complement strand
GCCAGGAGGAGTTGCGCCCCTCCTGCTTGTCCTGCCTGCGTGAACTGCCTCGCTAGCTGCTGCACCTTGTCCCTGTTTGCTCGATCCTGTTTGCCTGCTCCTGTTTGCCACACTCCAGGTCGCTGGCGCTCCTAGCAATTGTTTAAATCCAATGCCGGTGCGTAGGCTCCGCCCTCTAGTCAGCTGATTCGCCTTCCAGGAGAGCTCCGGCAACCCACCTTGTCCACAGAAAGACGCTTGGATCACAGTCTTCTGTGAAGGAGAGTTGATCAGTGAACTGGATTATATTCAGATATGGAAGAGCATAACCTGAGATGGAGGGTGTTGATGTGTCTTTGGTTTGAATTTGTGCTTTTGGTGTGTGTGCTGTAAAAGGAACTCCATTGGGAAAACGCCAGTCCTTTGATCTTTTCAGTCTAATTAATGTGGCAGGTCTTTGGTTTGGGAGAAAAGTCTTGGCTGGGTTAAAAAGAGTAAGTTTTCCAATGGAACAGCATCCTCCTAGAGGGTAGGAAGGCACTCCTAACCAAGCCCTTTCTCCGCAGATGAAGAATTCTCCTGAAGGTAATGCAGTAGGTTTTGGAACAGATTCTGTGGATATAACTCCGAGGTTTTGACTATTACACCATAAGGATACATTAGTGTAGATACTCTTGTGGGATGTTACGTTGTATGTGTTTCTTTGTATAGTGGTACAAGTTTCGAATGTGAGACAGTAATTAGTTAAAACAGAACCTTTTAAGTTTAACTCAAAGTTCAACATCAGTGGAAGAATGTAACTCAAAAAACTCATTAAATGACCTTTTGAACGGAATTCCAACTAAGCAACTTTTAAAAGGATTTTCATAGCTAGAAATTGATAAACACAATGTATCTGTTCCTGTTGCCTGTGCCAGCTTGACCCAGATGCTCTCACTGGGTTGATGATTCCAGGAGGGAAGCGGTGCTGATTGTACTGTGAGGCCATTCACAAAAGTGGAGATGGAGATGAAGAGGAAGATGAAGGATGGTCTTGATATGGTCTTACTCTTCAAATTGGGATCCATTGAGGGCCTGTATCTGTCAAAATACAAGCATGTCCTCTCCCCTATGTAATTAGGGAGACAGGACCCATCCATTCACCCATTATTACATGTTTGTATCTGACTTTAGCTTTTGTTACTTGAGGACTGTTATGGGTTGGAAGTGTTTTTGCACGGGGGTTATATTATTTTCTAATCGATTTAATAAATTTAAAACATACATTGTTTTCTATAACTGCTCTTGGGGGGGTCAACCCCAGGCTCCCCCTTTTTTGTTTTTTAATCATGTTTTTGATTGTTAAGTGGGCTCGCTTTACAATTGCTCTTTCTGTGAGGTTGTATGGGATGCTAGTTTTATGTTGAATGCCCCACAATGTGAGAAATTCTTGTGTATGGTCCATTGTCAGTTTTAATTTCTTTTGGTATTCCTATGTAACTGAAAGCTATTGTAAAATGTTTTTTCACATCCTTGTTTTTTTCACCAGAATGTGCCGTTGCAATTATAAATTTGGAGAATGTGTCCGTTGAAACATCTACATATTTTAGTTTACCAAATTCAGGAATGTGAGTGATACCACTTGGCCAGATCTGAAGTGGTCCCAGTCCTCTTGGATTGGTACCTTCTAGAGTTAATGGTGTGATTAACTGACAGTCAGGACATGGCCGAATTATTTTTGCTTGATTTTGTGTTAATCTGAATTGGTTTTGCAAGGCTTTAGCATTTTGGTGAAAAAAGTTATGTGATAACTTAGCTTGTTCCAAGCGCTGTGGGATTATGGTGATGCCTGCGAGTTGGTCAGCATGTCGATTTCTTTCTACTACCGGATCTGGCAATGTAGCATACGAGTGCAAATGCACAATGAAGAATGGTAGATTTCTGGTTTGGATTAAGAACAGCAATTGTTTAAATAGATAAAACAAGGTCTGATTACTGATTTCTTTTAGACACAAATTTTCTACCCGTTGAACAACACCAACTACATATTGAGAATCTGATACAATATTTAGATTTCCTGAGGAAAATAAGGTCAGAGCACGAACAACTACAGACAACTCTAGTATTTGGGGAGAACCGTTTACTTTATGAATATTTTGTTGCCAATTACCATCTTCTTGCCAGGCTACCACTGCACTGCCGGTTCTCCCTGATCCATCTGTGAAAAATGGTTTTGCCTTTGGAATTGGAACAGTAGATAAATTAAATTTAAGTGGAATCTGATTTATTCTTCAAAAAAAATTACATGATAGAAGATGGATTTTTATTTTATCTGCAAAATTTGATACAGAAATTTGAAAATTATCGTTCATTGTCTGCAGTTGTTCTGGGTGTTCGGAAGTCAGAGGAAGATACACAATTTGTGAATCTTCTGGTAACTCCCAGCACCTTCTTCTGCCCTTGAAGATTAATTTACTAATCATCTTGGGGAAGGTTGTTAGTGTTTTAGAAAATTGATTGGGCAGAAACATCCATTCCCATAAGGAGAAATTATCGTCCTAATTGTAAAGTTGCCCTAAGAGGCCAAAAGGTTGAGTTTGCCCTCTTAGTGTAATTAGTACTGGTGGTACATTAGTTAATTTTCTATGGTTTTGTCTAGTATTTAATTTTTGTTCTATGAGCTGTAATGACGATTCAGCTTCAGGAGTAAGTGTTCTAGCTGACTCTAGGTCAGAATCTCCTTTAAGGAGAGAGAAGAGCAGCTGGAGTTTGTCAGTCATTACTCCTAAAATGGGCAGATCCAGTTTATGGACCCGAGCAGTTTCTGAAGGTCGTTAAGGGTAGAAATATTGTGATTAATAACAACTTGTTGCAGAACAACTGTTGTCTCACTGATTTTCAGTCCTAAGTATTTCCAAGGAGGTTGCTGTGTGATTTTGTCTACTGAAAGATGTAGATCATGGGTCTTCAGTACATTAAAAGTCTCCTGCAAAGTCTTCTGTCCAATAAGAGAATTTTGATTGCAAATTAGTATATCATCCACCTAGCGCAATGAAATTGTGTCTGGGTACTTTTTCTGAATTGAAGAAAGAATATCTGCAACATATTTTTGGTGAAGTGTCAGTGAATTTCGCATTCCCTGTGGTAAGACTCTCTACTGGAATCTTTCATGGGGTTTTGCGACATTATTGAGGGAACTGAGAATGTGAATTTAGGACAATCTTTAGGATTTAATTATATGTGAAAGAAACAATCTTTTATGTCAATAATAACGAGCAACCAATTTCTGGGTAACATGTTAGGAGAGGGCATTCCTAGTTAGAGTGCTCCCGTGGGTTCAATAACTTCATTGATTTTTTAGAGGTCTTGGAGTAACTTCCACTGTTCTAATGATTTTTCATTACAAACACTGGGGAATTCCAGGCACTCACAGATGTCTCAATATGACCTTTGTTTAATTGTTCTTGAACTAGTTGTTTCAGATGTGCAGCTTTTCCTCCTTTAGTGGCCAGTGGTCTATCCAAATAGGTTGTTCTCATTTCCATTTTAGAGGGGGTAGCTGCTGCGCACCAGTGGCCACTATGGTAAATTTGACACAATAGAGATTCCCCATTGGGACATGACATCTCTTCCCCAGCAAGTTAAGGGTATGGGTAGGACAAATGGTTGAATATTTGCTGATTTTCTTTCCAGGCAAAAAATTGTTAAGACTCCGGCACTCTGACTTGGAGAGCGAGTGCCACCTATCTCACTTACATTGATGAAAGTTGATGTTAATCTCCAGTGTGATGGCCAATCCTTCTCTGCTACAATCATCACGTCGGCTCCTGTATCGATCAACCCTGTGACTGAAATCACTTGATCTGCTACAGGAGAAAAGATTGAACAGTTAATATTGGTCTTTGATTACTAATACTCCGTGCTCCGTTAATTTCTCTGGTTTCATTAGTAGGAACATTAGACAATTGAGAGAGTGAAAGTAATCGTGCAATTGGTTCATCATTCGTTACAGTAACAGCTGGAAAAGAGATGTGTACTCTGATGTTTAAATCATAAGGGACAAGATTTCTTATTATTTGAGGCACAATGACTATTCCTTTCTGAGTTACTTGGATGCTGTCGGTCAACAAATACATCTTGTCTATTGAAGGATCTTTAGAAGATGATACGGAATAATATGAAAGTCATTGTTCAAAATAATTTCTTGCTCAACAGGGGTTAAGTTAATCCACTGTAAGTTTAGATGTCGGTTTCCTCAATAGTAGGAGGAAGTTTGGCAGCATTGGCAGTGCAGGAGGGCCTTTTCTATCTTTGCGCTCCCCACCCCAGCGCTCTTCACCCTGTTTCCCTGCACTAGTTGTTTTCTGTGGTTTGGGGGTGTCTTGGATGGAATTGGTCTTCTCGAGATGTCAAATTTAGACCTACAGTCTCCAGATCAATGTCTGCTTTTTCCACACTTTGGGCAAAAGTAAGGAGGAAGTTTAGGAAGTGTTTCTTTAATTTTTGGACATGCTTTTTTGAAATGGCCACTTCCGCCACAATTGGAAAATTTAGATGGTTCTTTAATATGTCTAAAAGCTGTTTTATATTTGTGTGACCCAACATCTCTGCAAGCTTCAAACATTTTCATAAGTGTGGGGTTTTTTAGGTGTTTGAGGATTTCTCTCCAATCTTCATTTGATTTTTCTACTGACAATCTTTGGAAGAGCTCTTCTTGCCCTTCCTTAGAAGGTATTTGTCTGGAAATGGCTTCTCTTAACTTGGTTGCAAACTCAAAAAATGGTTCTTTTATCCCTTGATGTATCATGGTGAAAGACTGTGTGGGAGTGGAAACATCAGCCACTGATTTTATTGCTTGTAAAGCATATCCTTTGGTACGATCCAGTCGTTCAATAGGTAATCTAGCCTGTTGGTTACTGGAGGCATAGGGGCCTTCACCATAAAGGCAATTAATTATGTCCACAGTTGGCACCCTTTTGTCAGAAAGTAACTCATTAGCATATTTTCTAATTGCTGACTTCCATTCATTTTCATACAATGAGTATTGCATAGTAGTAAATAAGGCTTTGGTAATTATTCTTAGGTCGTTAGGTGTGTCTATGCTGCAAATAAAAATTCTGTTAGTCCGATGGTAAAAGGTACGTTAAGGCCATACTATTGAATAGCTTTTTAATATCCTTTAATATAGGATATGAAAGAGGCTGCCAGATAGGCGGGCGGCCTTCTTTGTCATACACTGGGAAAACTTTTACAAATTCTAAATCGCCTGCTTTTTCTGCTTGCTTATGTGGAAGATGGCAAATCTGAGAAACAACAGTATGAGCAGTGGATTCGAGCCATGGAGGACTCGACAGATGAGGAGACAGTATACAGCCTGGAAGGTGACACCTAGGATTATTAGACTTGCATAACACATTTGTTGTTTGTTGTTCAGGTGTTATTAATGTTTAATACTCTTACGATGTTGCAAAATCCCATTATATTTGTTCTTCAAGTTTATTTCCCTTTTCCTATTGTCTAGTTTCTGTCGCAGTGCAGACATCCCCTATTATGGTTATACCCCACCCCTTATTCCCTTACGTGGATGAGTTCCCTTCTCTGTTACCCATGTTTGGATAGTCTCTCCACCCATGCTCTCCTTATATGTTATGTCCAGCCTTCCTTTCTAGATGCTTCCCTGCTCCCTCTATAAAAGAGTAGAGCCATGTTTGCTCAGGGTTCACTCTAATAAAGGTTCACTTGCTTTACCTTGCTTCTGCATACAGTCCTGCTTCGAATATGCGCCGGGTGAACATATCCCTAACCCCTAGGGTTGTGTTATGCTTATGTTATCCATTTGGCATTATGATCAGTTTGGTCAGCATCTGAATCTGATTCATGGGCGGTGCCATATTCCCAGATGTTGATACCAGAAGTCCCATGTGCACTGCCATTTTGTTGACCCTTTGCCCTACTTAAATTCCAGGGAGGTAAGGGTGATGTCATTATGGGGTCATCGGGAATAGGCGTGGCTTGGGCATTTCTATGTACACATGTTACCATGGTATTAGTTTCTGCGCTGCCATTTTGTAGTTTGTTCATTTTCCTGCCATTTACATCCGTGCCATCTTGTGTAGTTTTTCCCACCTTCTCCCTCAAGAACTGTTTGTTGGTTATCTTGGACTGACAAGAGATCTTTGCCTGAGGGGGTTGCTGAGTCACCATTTTGCAGCACTTTTTCTCTATGAGGAGGAGGGTTTTTTGTTCTTTGAATTTTGGTCTCTCTGTTCTGTAACACCATTAAGATCTGCCTCCGTGCAATTATGATTTTACAGCTTCTTTCTCCTCTCGGTCACTCTCCTTCCAGAACTTTTGTCCAATTTTGTCCCATTCTTGTGGGAGACGAGCCAGAGGCACAAGACCAGGAACTTTATAAGAGGTTCCTTGAGAGTGAGGAAGAGTCGACTAATACAGATACTGAAATGTGACAAGAATAACAACTTTACTTGATCTATGGACTTTTACAAAAATACAAGGAGTTTGCATTGTTAAAATTGTCAAAATGTACCCCTCACAATAATCCCCAGTTGCTATTTCTCCATTCTCATTGACTAGTATTTGCCGCAGTGCCTTGTTACCGTATAAGGTCATGACCCCTCCTCTTTACCCTTGTATCTCCCTTACTTGCCTTATTCGGATCATTCCCCTCCTTTCCTCACTTTATGTGCTGTAACCCCACCTTCCTTCCTGAAAGTTCCTCGGCCAACCCTATATACAGGGGGAAGCCATTTTAATAAAGGTATACTCCTCCCGAACCTTCAACCTGTCTCGGACCTTACCTTGGGAGTGAACGTCTCCATGAACCTAGCAGGGCAGCAATCCATTCTTCAACATTTAATTCTTCAGGGACTATTTTTTCTCTTTTTTGAATTCATTTTGCCAAGAATTTTAACGAATCTCTATGATAATTATAGCCTTACTGATTTAATTATGAATTTGAGGTTGTGATAAATGTCCTTTTCAGCCTTAGACATGGGAGCTTCCATAATTATATCTCTGATTCAGGATAGGTAAGGGGAAATCCCGGGGATGGTTGGTTTTGTCCCAGCTGCTCACCTCTTTTCTTCTGTAACTGGGTGCATAGGTCAGCCCACTTTTCAGTGCAATGCCTTCCGTCCAGCTGGAGGACTGCTTGTTGGAGTGCTGCTCTCTGAACCACAGCACCTGTGCCTAGATGGGCAGGCAAGTTCCTTCATATGAAAGACCTACAAGCCTGCCCCATGCCTTGGGTGCCGTTTATTACAGCCCGGCTAGGAATACTGGAAAGATCCACTCAGGAGTTCAAAATAGGTTGTAGATCAAGCAAGAGTGAACACTTTATTTAGATGGCTCCCCTTTATATAGGGGAAAATAGTGAATTTGCTAGAACAGTGCATGTGGATATAACAAATATGGAAAGGGAAGGAGGGAGTTTGCCCAAACCAAGAAAATATGGGAGGGGATACAACCTTCCATGGATAAAGAGGGAAGGGTTACATCCATATAGGGAATCAATCAGTGAGCCACCAGGGATAAAAAGGAATAAACAGTTTAAGGGAATTTTTACAAAAATCATGACGTATAATAAATAAACTCTGTTTTAACAGTAATCTAAGACTCTATCAGTAAAGTCCGTTGTCTCTAAAGGTGTTCTGTGTCTCCAAAAGTGTTCTTGGGTAAAAACAGCATCTTAATCTTCAATTGACTTTTTCAGGGCTTTAATCCATCTTCTGTATTGCTCTTTTTCCTTATGCCCATCTTCCACAATAGGACAGGCAGCTAGCCGGCAGCTGGAACTGTGGCTCCAGCTCAGAGGCTCCTGAGATCTGGTGTGTCAGCAGGACAGCCTGTCCCAGCCCTCACCCTGCTCTTCTCTAAGCTATGGGCAACAGTGGAGGGTGATAGGGTTGGGTATATATAAATTATTATGTTAAAGAGTAACAAATATAGTAAGCTACATTAAAATCTACATTTACTACACAACTACTACTAAAAGCTACAAAACTTAAATCCAAAAATCTCTGAGGCATCAACCCCAAGCTGCCTCTTCTTTCTTGTCAGACAGCTCTGCCTTAGAGCTGCCTGCATCCCCAGGGGCAGCTCTCCCCAGCTCAGAAGCTGTGTTCTCCTGTCCGGCTGCTCCTGGAGCATTCCCCCAGCTTACCCCATAAGGTGCCCACCCACAGCTCTTTCAGTGCCTGAGAGTTGCAGAAAGAGAGGAGAACCAGTGGCAAATCCTTCTGCCCCCGGGCCATCGGCAGACATGCACCTGCATAGCCCTGCCCCATGGGACAGGACACAGGGGCAGGATAAAGGCTCGTGGTGGGAGCAGGACAGATGGGTGGAGGCCCAAGCCCTGGCTCCCTCTGACCTGCCAGAGCTGCAGCTTTTACCTGTCCCTTCCTGGGGACCAAAAGATGACATGGGGATGCAGGACACAGAAATGCCCCAACCCGCTCCCTGCCCAGATTGTGCATGCATGGCAGAGGCTATTCCCCAGGTGTGTGGGCATAACTGAGTATCTGTTCTGCTCTGCCATGAGACGAGGCACTACAACTAACCTAAGCGTGGCAATGCAGGAGCTGAAGGGCTGGATGAGAGGATGGTGTAGGTCCCCCCTGCCGGTGTTGGGCTGGACACTGATGCATCCAGCACTCAGGTTCTAGGGTCTGGGGCTTCTGCTAGGGTGTCTCTGGCCCAGCCCAAGAGCCAGGGATGGGGGAAAGGTATCTGGGCTCTGAGGGACATACTGAGGCTTGGCAACCACCAGTTCTTCCTGGAGGAGGGCAAGGTGCCTCTCCCTTCTCTTATGGCCACAGGTCAGAGCCATGTCCATGCTTAGCACCACCTGGTGTCTCTCAGAGCCTTCCTGCAGAGCAGAGAGTGGCAGGCATGAGAAAGGCAGCTGTTTCTGTGGGACCCAGCCATGGCCTTCTGTCCCTGAGCTGTGGGGGATCTTGTAGATCTCTTCCAGTTGAAACAATTCTATGCTTCTATGGTTTTATGTTGTTATGGTTCTATTCCTCTATGCTTCATGGTTCAGCTGGGCCAGCAGAGATTGCCCAAGCTCTTGTTGCGCTGAGCTCCTCTTGAACCACGTCATCAGTCTCTGACATATGCAGATTCTCTGTCCCAGTGTACAAAATTGTTCCCCAGACCCACCTTTCCTGTCATCCTGGTGGGTGTTCACAGCTCTGAGGTGCAAATTGTCCTGCTGGGTGGCCTTTGCTGTGAGTCTGACAGGCGGCTGCTCTCCAGCCCCACTGTGCCGCCGGCAACACTGGCTGCTGCCTACTTGAGGCTCACGTGGGCACCTGAGCTGCCCTGTGCCACTGCAAACATCATCTCCGTGGTTAATGCAGCCTGGCTAGGGATACGGGGATGTTCACCCCAGGGAGGGTTCAAGACAGGATGGTAGGTTGAACCAGAGTGAATAGTTTATTGAAATGGCTTCACCTTTATATAGGGGAAGCTAAGGAACTCTCCAGAAAAAGGGTGTGGCTACAAAAAATATGGGAAGGAGGGGAGGCAACTTGCCTTAACCTAGGCACTAAGGGAGGAGTTACAACCATACGAGGGTAAGAAGGCAAGGATATTGACCACAAAAGGGATAATAAACTGCGGTAAATCCCAGCCAATAGGAAAACAGGACAAACAACTTAGAGGGATCTATGTGAGGGCTATGGGATACATAATAAAATTATAGGTTAACAACATTAAAATTTAATTGACAAAGTCCCCTGTCTCAAAATGTCCATGGTAGTGTTAGGTCTAGTTTTCATCCTCAGCTGATCCTCTAAGGTTCTCCATGAATCTCTCATACAGCTCTTTTTCTCTCACATTCTGCCCATCTCCCACACGTGGTGATCTGCCTCCCTGGGGTGCCTGGCAGCTGGAACCTGCAGGACCGGCAGGAGGGCAGCACCATGAGCTGGCCGTGCTGCGACTGAGGTAAAAGCAGCCAGGCTGATGCCACCAACATTTGCACCCAGTGGACAAGTTTCTCTACATCCAGGTGCACAGGGTGTCCAGGAGGTACGAGTCCTGATCACTTGGCAGCTGGTCACCACAGCGGTGGAGAAAGCACCACGTTTTCCCCAGCAGCTGCTCCCTCGAGTATGGGCACTCCAGCACCACACGGATGCGGGAGGGACTTGCTGGCAGCCGCTCCGTGGGGCCCAGGCTGAACGAGTGCCTGCAGGGTGGCCGCAGGATGAGGAGCAAGCGGTAGTTGATGCTGTTCTTGTGGATGCTCCAGGTTTCGCAGGGGCTATCTGTGCCAGTGGCTGGGTGCAATTCTGGCATGAAGTTCCTCTTGGAAAGCATTCGGCATATGCCAAGGAGGTCCCCCACCAGCTCCTTCAGTTGTTTACTCATGCTGGACAGGTTTTGCTACAGAATCACAGAATAGCTGGGTTGGAACAGGACCTTTTAGGGCCATCTAGTCTGACCCCCTGCCTCCCCTTCCCACAGTAAGCAGGCACATTCTCAATTAGATCAGGTTGCTGACAGCCCTGTCCATCCTTAGCTTCAGTGTGTCCATTGGTGATGAGATTGGCACAGCCAAAGAGCTGACACTACTCTGTCTTACAGCTTGAGCTTCTCCTGCTTGTCAGCCGCCTTCTTGCTGCAGGAGCTCTCCTGCTTATTGGTCTTCTCCTTGGTGCTGGAGCTCTCTTTCTCATCATCCTTCTTTTTGTTGCCAGAGGTCTTCTGCTCGTTGACCTCCTTGCTGTGGGAGCTCACCTTCTTGTC
>VZRE01012270.1:0-31504 GCA_013396775.1 Cephalopterus ornatus | reverse complement strand
TGAACAAAACCCCGAGTTTTTATTACAATGCTGGTGCCCTTCCTGGCTCTCCTTCACACAGTGCTTCCCAAAACACATCTCTTCTGCAAATGGTTTTCCTGGGTGAGAGGGGTTTATTTAGTGTGTTTAACCTGAATATTTACCTGTGGGTATTTCCACACCCCTGTCACTGCTATTATTAATCATGATAGAAGATGAAACTAGCTGTCTGAGGTCAGATGTAGAATACTGTAATGTTCTGCACTTAAATGCAGTTAGGAAAAACAGACTAGGGAAGACCTATTTTCCCTGTTTGCAGAAACATGGAGTTTTTGCTTTAAACTAATGGTTTCCCTAAGAACTGAATTAGCAAAACCTGTTTTTCTGCAGCTTTGTCCACTGAAGTTGGTACCTCATGTTGATTCCCTTTCTGATAAATACTGAATTCATGTTTAAGCCTTTTTCTTCCTTGAAAGAAAGGAAGGTTGAGAGATCATTTTTCTCTGCTAAAACTTTTGCCTCTTTTCAAGAAAACTATAAGAACATATATTTGAGGCTTCATTGGCCTGCCATAGCTGGATAAAATTTGCTGCTGGATTCAAAAGTGATCAGAAAGGAAGGGAAAATTGACCAAAAGACTGTGAGGTCCTGTAACTGTTGTATCATTTGACATTGTATCACTAGGTTGTTGAAGTGCCGGGGCCTGAAAACAGGCCCTGAGCCAGAGTTGACCTCTAGATGAATCTTCTAACCTAATGTAATTATTTAGCCATGTATCTGCTTATTAGCCAAAATTCTGTGTAATCAACAGTAAAATACATAATATGATAAGACTACACCTCTGTAAACATGTATGCTTGTTAGTAAGATATATTGATATCCGCTTATTAGTGAAGATTTGTATGTGTTCGTTAATGAGGTATGATTGTAGCTATCTTTCTGTATTTGGAGACTGGTCAAGGCCATGGAAGTAGACAGCTGGCTTCATTCAACAGTAGATGGTCCAAATTTCAGATATAAATATATCCATCATTCTGTATTTAAGGACTGTTCAAGGTCATGCAGGTAGGCGGTTGGCCCCATTCAACAGTAGTTGGTTGAAACTGACTCCCTTGATTTTCCTCTGAGCCCTGGCTGGGCTTTAGGTGAAACCTAAGGAGAAAAGAGAGCCAGATATTTACCGCACTAATTAAGTGATGTAAGCTTGTTTGTTTAACGGTTTAAAAGCTGGACCCTTTCACAGCAAAGATGGAGACCTCACCTATGAGTGGACGCACTGCATATGATTTCCCAGTTACTGGGAGTGGTTCTGCAGCCCTTCACTGTGGTTGGGTGTCTCCAGCTGACATGAGGGTGTGGGTGATGATGGCGATGTGTTAGGGTGACCGGCGATGTATTTTTCTTAATCACTACAGACACTCTTTGTAGTAATGATTAGGTGCATTGCTAAGCTTATCCTTTTGTAATTCTTTGCTTCTTTTGTAATTCTTTGCTATTTTCCACCATAGTGGGTTTATACACGTGAGTTTTAAAGTTGGTTCTGTGTTTCTTGTGCTGACCCTCGACCACCGGCAAAACAGTTGGAAACCTTTCCCTGGTCACTGTATAAGAGGCAGAAGATAGTCTTTATCATTCCTGCTTATTTTCCAATCGCTGCCTATTTTTTTAGCCTTTTTCTCTTGCATCCCATGAGTTGTTGCATTGTGGGTTTAAAGAAAACAGCTTAAATACCCATAGCTCTACAGCTGTGAAATGAAGGCAGTATGAGAGCAGGGCCTTCACTTTTAAGGGCAAGGGGGTACTTTTCTGTAGAAGGACCTGGATACAACTGCTGCTTTTATTTTAATTTTTGCTAGTGTAGGTATTCCACGATATGTTTTTACCGTAATTGAGACTTTCATTACAGTGGATGCACTCACAATTATGGGTGCATGACATACTTATTTCAGGGAAGCAATGGAATGAAGGCCTGAGCTGCGACTACAGTGTAAGCTGAAGGTCTCATCTGGAGCTAGTGACTGCTGTGATACCAAACACATGCTGATGCTGGATGGTTTTCTGAGCTTAGCCATGTGAGGATGCTTGGACCTCAGGTTGCTTCCAGTGTTCTTCTCAAGAACTGAAGTCAATGGTGCTTCCATTTCTTTCTCGACTGTGCAGGCCCTGATATGTTTTGTCATGTCAAATGCCTAGCTGCCTAGATTTTTAGGCAGTGATCAACCATTCTACCCACTGTATTTAACCTGCTGCATTGTTCAGGTCACCCAAGAGATAGGCTTCAGCATCAGCATGTGCTACAGCATGAGGCAGTGAGGGACTGAGCCAGCCAGAGCTGTGGGGTACACTATAATGTGTGTCTGTGGTGGCATGTTGAGGGGAAGGCGACTCTGTGCCTGTTCTGAAGGGAGTCTTACATACCAGCAATGTCATCATCATTTTAATTACTGATAACTATGCTGTGACTAATGTTTGCAGATTAGTGATTGAATCTTCCAGCAGTAAGAGATGGTGTGTGCCGAAGTATTTAAACATATAAATGTTAACAGCCCAAAATGTAAAGTTTTGCTCTTCCTTCTGTCCAGTAGGACTAATCCAAAATGCAAGGACATGTAAGCTCTGGTACTGAGTTTTGGCAAGAACTGTTCTTAATGTTTTATGAAGAAACCTGTCTCTTGTGAGGGCTTTTTCCCTGGGCTTGTTACAGTCACTGGCAAAACAGTGGTTCAGGAATACTATTCAGGATGTGTCTGAAGGCGTTGTATTGTATTGTATTTAAAAATGCTCATGGAGAAGCAATGGCAAGACATGAGCAGGCTCCCTTTTGAACCTGCCAGTCTAGAAAAGTGTGTGATTATTGTGACATCAATCTAAGCTGGAATACCTTTCTCACAATTTGGTGAGAAATAGTTAATGTTTTGTACCAATGTATTGGCTCTTGTCACTTTGTACGAAGTGTTAATGTCTTCTTTTTTTTTTTTTAACTCCGTGCCCTAAAGTCTTCTTGAACTCAGTACTGAAACCATCTTTTAAAGACATAACATGTTTTTGGAACAGTTCAGAGCTGTCTGTTCATTCAGAAGTGAAGCAGCTGTTCCAGCTATATACTTTTGAGTGAATGCACATGAAAATTTCATTTTAACTGCTTTTTCACTCCAGTGGTACGTGGACTTAAGCAGTTACTGCCCTGCATTTTGTTCTCTGTATCTGATGATGCACTACATTTTATCTATGTGTGCTATTCTACCTCTAGAGTCCTGGTCTTGAACATCAGAGCTAACCTGGAGAAGATCTGCACTTGGTATGAAGTGATGGCCCCAAATGTCAGACTTTGCCATTGCTGCCTTGTCTTTCATGTTCCAGTTCCTCTGTTAGTAGCTCCTCTGGTGTGAAAGTGAGAGAAGTGGCTGCAGCATTAGTTTAAATTACCTGCAGATGAGAAAACTGAAATATGAAACTATAGGAGAGGACAGCTAAACCTGTCACCCAGTGAAGTGTGCTCTCAGTGAAGAATGTCAAGGGATCATCAATGCAGAGTCTTCATGCTCAGGTCTGTTTGTATCAGTGACCTGAGAGTACATTTAAAATTGCTGCCAAAAGCACACAGGCATGATGGAAGGGCTGGTGGAGCAGAGGCTGCTGTTGAAGGTGGTGTAACCCAGAAGGTGTTGAAGGCTGCTGTTGAAGGTGGTGTAACGGCATGACACCAGTGTAAATGAAATAACCTTTGTAAGTAGAGCCACCTAGCTGGTTGTCTGCACAAGGTGTGGGTGGAGGGCAGGCTGCTCCCACAGCGTGGAGTGCTGTGAGCAAAGTCTCACCCCCTCTGCGGCTGCATGCTGGGGGGAGAAGTGAGGTGGTTTGCTGGACTGTTTGCAGTCGAACTGACATGATTTTGTAGGAAGGACTGGGCAAATTTGAAGGGATGCAGAAAAAAAATCCTCAACAGCTTAAATGCTGGGAGAAGTCCTAAAGCCTTCAAATGAGATTGAGGGTAAATGTTTTGGATTTTTATGTTGATGAGCAGAGAGAAAAGACCAGGTTTGAAAGGCTCTTTAAGCCAGTGAAGAAAGCCTCACTAAGAACCAGTGCTTGGAGAACTGTAGCAGACAAATTAGAAGATTGGGGGTGGGGGGGTCTGTTTTCACTGGCAGATGTGAGTAACCAGAGGGACAGACAGTCTGCCTCATACTGCTGTCAAATCCAGATGGTCTATGCTTATGGAAGACAGTTCTACTACTGAGGAGCTGGGTGATGTGATACACTGTGTGGCTCAGGTCAGACCAAACAATTGTCTTGATTTTTCCAAAATTATCAGGAGAAGAGCAGTTGGGCAGACTTGAATGTGGACATTTTGCAGTGATGTTATTTTCCAGTGCTGAGCTGAGTCACCACTTAGTAATGTTTGAGCACAGAGACAGAAGCTAATCATCCTCAGTACAGCTTAACTTCAGCTCTGCTGGTGCCTGGCAGTGGCTCACCCACACATTTTAGCTCTTTAGCCCTCATCTGCCTCTCCTGGATGCTGCTTTCTTGCCTAGGTTTTGATAAGGGGTGATCAAAGTATAAAGTGATGACAAAAGATCGTAGCCTTAGTTGCTTACTAGAGCTAATTTTTTAGATAGAATACTGTTAATTTAGAATAGGGCCTTACTTGCTTATGCTAACTTACAAGACAGGATATGTTTAACTTTATAATGAGGATTCTAGCAGGAACAAAAACCTTGGAGTTTCAATAAGGAGCTTTGAGGGAGACCTTGAAGGTTGATAAAGAGGGGCTTCGAGAGAAAGAGACAAGATGAAACTGGTTTTGAGGTGAGCGGCCTGTGCCAGCTCAAAGTTCTTTGCAAAGATGAAGAGTTCAGAGCTGAGGAAGACTTCTTACTTCATCCAAAAGACCTTCAGTGAAGACCCCCAAGGGGCGTTCCAAGGCAGAGTTATAGGAATGGCGTATGTAAATGATTTCCCTTCCCAATTTTCGGGAATTTGCTGACACAGCTAATGCACAACTAATGTATACATAACACAACTAATGCACATGTGACTTTGTATCACGTAAAAGAAGCTGAACAAAGCCAATAGGTGTGCATGATAGGCAAATTTATCCCCCATGCACCCGGCACTGTAAATAAACATACCTGCTTCAATACTCTTTGTGAGTTTTGGGGTTTGTTTCCACAAGTCAGTTTTGAGCTGCTTGGTGCTTACGATAGTTCTGCTCTGTAGTGCAAGGCACAAGCCCTTTGCTTTGGAAACTCACCTTAAGACAGGAAACCCTCGCTCAAAAACATTGTTCTGGCACCATCTGGGCCTGCATGACTTTTCTCTGAAGTCTGTTTTAGTTTTGCACAGTTTACAGTGTGAGACATGTGCTTTAAAATAGGTCATCAGTTGATCAACTGGTATGTTGGTCACAGAATCTCTTGGCTTAAGTCACATGGTGAGTCTGAATTTTAAATAAGAACCGGTGAAAAGCCAGTTAAGTCAGACATAGGACAAAATCAAGCCTCTTTGGTGAATTTAGTTATTTCTGAGGGACAAACCACTGTGTAATCATGTGACGGGTGGAAGAAGCCTATGGAAAATGCATATGCATAACAGCAGTGGGTTTTCAATAATAGTCTTAGACCAGCTCCTAACACCTGGGACACCTGGCATCAGACATCTCTTGTTTTCACGAGCCAGTGCACTAACAAAATTGTAGACGCTCTTTTCTGAAACCAAAAGCCCAAGCACGGTCAAGTGTGTAGCCTCTTCAGGACATCATTCGTGCAGGGCTGGCTGCTTTGCCTGTCCAGCCTGCTTGGATGCTGCCTCTAGATATGAGAGTATGTGTTTGGGTTTTTTTAATAAACACTGTTAACAGCTCAGTGACTGCATTATCTGCAAATCTTATGGCCCAGATAATGCTGGTAGTCAAGTAGTCAAGCAGTGCATGAAAAACTAAGCTGCTCTAGGCCCCCATGAAAAGAAGCTTCAGCAAGGCACATTCCTATGCTCTGTGGACAGGCTGGAAGGCATGCAGCCTTCCCGATGCTCTGGCCAGGCTGTCAGTTAGGAGGGAAGAAATAAAAAGCTGCTAAGTCTTCATTTCATTAACGTATGAAGGTTTTTTCCTCATTGTGCTCTTATCTCCTTTGATATTTACCATTTCTGCTGAAGTCTCCCGAAAGGAAGTGCTTTATTGTGGTAAGCAATGGTTTGTATAATTTAAAAATACCATAGGCTATTTTGGGCTGTGATCCTGAAACTCTTCACTTTGTTTTAATGATTAAGCAAAGTATTTTTTAAGACCTTTGAGATCTTTTTGGAAATATGTGTGGAAAATACCTTCTTAAAATGTCACTGTCTACAAAAGCAGCAGGCAGGGCATGTCCACTTCTCATTCTTGTATGTGAAAAGTTATGTGTGCTTAATGCTACTTTCATACCTCGTTCCACTGATTTATCAGATTGGATCACAGCTTGCAAACAAGACTTGAGTGTGTGGCAGATGCTAAGGGTATGTTGGTGGAGTATTCATGGTAGGGAACCAACAGTTTGTGTGCAAGTCGGTAAGCCTGCTTTGACTCTGTTTTGTTAAACTGTCTGAACCTTGTTAACCATAGGTGCCCCCCAGGCTGTTGGGCGATGGGAGTGTTCAATGTGTCCAGGCCTGCCTGTACTTGGAAGAGTGGTTTGCACAAACTAGGGCTGTTACGTGTCTGCTTACTTCTGCTCCCCTCTGTGTGGATGTAAAAATTACTGTTCCTCTGCATTGGCATGAACCCCTGCACTCCAACTGAATGAGGCAATAGAAAAATGCCACTGAAACATCTGTTCGGAGAAGGGTGAAGGCATTCAGGACAGCTGCAAGATACTCACCTCTTCTTTCCCCTCCTGCCTGTGCACTGTGCCCTCACATGAAATAGTAGAACCATTGCTGTTGTTGAATAATAAATCAGCAGTTGAAAAGGATTGATATGTAGTTTTTTCATTTTCCTTACACTTTCTTTTTTTTTTTTTTTAGCCAGTGGGTTGCTTTATTTAGTCACCCGCACCGCAAGGTAGAACTGTCAGGGCTAGTGAGGTGTTGGTGTGGTGGTAGGAATGAGTGAGTGGCTGGCAGATGAGAGGGGAGGTAAGGGGCTGTTAAGCCAGCCTGGCTACCAGAAGAAATGTCTGTGAAACTGTGCTTTGAATATTTTCTAACAGAAAAATTCCCCACACAGCTTTCCACAGCTGCTGTTGTGAAACCAGTCAAGTCAGCCATCATCTAGGCAGTTCAAATCCTGGAGCATTCTGTTTCCAAGTATACTAGGTTTTCAAGTTTTGGGGTCTCAGGCAAGCTGCCACCATACCTTCCTCGAGCTCCAAGAGTAGCACTGAACAAAGCAGGCGGCTGGTCTACGATGTGAAGACCTGGAGTCGTGGGGGGTTAGTGTGAGGGGACTGGCTGGATTTGTGGAAAGCATAAGGATTTGTGGAAAGCATAAATATTTGTGTAGTGTTTCTGATTGTCAAACTGTGATGTTCACCTGGTGAAGAGATGCAAAGCTAGAGGGGGAGCTGGGGTGGCTCTGCCTGACTTGTGCGAGCCTTTGGATGAGAGGGACTCGAAGCCAGAACCTGCTGCAGCATGACAGACTCCTGCCAGAAAAGCCTGGCTTTCAGATGCCATTGCACTTGGCTTTTGGAGACTGTGGGCTTGGGAGGATCAGAGGACTTTGAAAGAGCTGTACAGACCTGGATTTTCAAGGCCTGCCAGCTGGCAGCGGTTACAGACCTTTGATTGTTTTTTGGGTTGTGTCTGTCCTAAAAACTGCACAGCATCTTGCTTCTGCAGAACACATTCTTTGGGGGAGTTTTTATTTAATGGTAAGCTAAATCTGTAAAAGATTTTACATTGCTTGCTTTTTTTTTTCACAGCCTGTTTTTTTTTTTAACATGAGAAGAATTTGTTACTGACTTAAAGTGCTTCAAGTGCTGAAGTGGGTTTTGAGCCCCTGGGCAAGACCATTGCTGCAGTCAAAAGGCAAAGGTGAAGTGAGATGGGCCATACCTGCAGTAAAGCATGTAGCATCAGAGGATCTGTGTAGCTTAGCTGCACATTGACTGCAACTTTTTAATAGAGAACTCTTTGTATATGTGGGCTTTGAAGTCTGTCACCCAAAGATAACATCTTTGAAACCTCTTCGATCAGTAGGGTGTGGCCAGCATCTTACTCTTTGGGACAGAGACTGTTCTCATTTATTTTTGGATAACACCTATTTCATCTTGGCCTAGCCTGGAACGTATTTAGTTATAACCAGAGTTTGAAAAAAAAAAAAAGAAAAACCTCACAAGAAACCCCAAACCACCAAATTTGGGACTGTGGCTTTCTATGGTTTCCATGGCTACTTAGACTGTTTAAAGAGGTGCATCTGAAAAAAGATGAAGACACTGGTATTTTTGACTAAAATTTGCAACTTATAGGGTATGTGCTCAGTATTAGAAACTATCATTAAAGTCTAAGCAATGTGGAACATACATAAATGAGCTATATATTCTATTTAAGTATTTGTTGTTCTAAGTAGCAGCTCCAGGGACACAGAAGTAGAATAGCAGACATGTTGTTGGATGCAGATGAGATTTTACTGGCACAGCTCTCTAGCACCTGGTGTAGGAAAATGTTCCCTTTACAAATGCCAAAGCTGCATACCTTTTTACTTGTATATTGTAGTTTTTGATGTTATGGCAAGGCCAGCAGTTGAAGTTCATTGTGGAGACTTTGGATCTGACTAATACCAAATCCTTTCGGGTTCAAAGGATCTTTAGTCTTAACCTTCCCCTCCATCCCCCACTTAATTCTGAAGTGGGTGGACTATACTTTTCTAGTATGCATTTGTTTTGAATTGTTAGTATTCCATTTGCTTGCTGAATTGGTAACTTGCCGTAGCTTCCTTATTTCCTGGACTTGTGTTGATGCTGTAAAAGGTCACTTAATTTCAATACGTATGAAAAATAAAATTTCCATTTTGCCCACCACTGCTTTCTATTTTGAAAGCGTACTTGCACGATGTACTTTTGCACGTAGTGCTTTTAATTCCCAGCTTTGGTGCCGACATGAGCCCATGCTGTTTATTCCCCATAGCTGGGGAGCTGGAGCTTTGTGTTTTGGGGAGGATTTCTGTTTCGCAGCACCAGCAGTTTTAGCAGCTGTGTGCTCTGAGGCCCCTTCTCTGGCACGATACCCAGCGGTGAAGTGAGAGAAGGGCAGTGTGGGAGTAGGGTTGGACTGCCCCCATTTTATGTCTTCTGAAGAGCTGTTGCTGAGCAAAGGAAGGACCTATCTGCTACCCCCTTTCTGCGAGGCTGAAGGCAGGAAGCCCGAGCTGGAGTGTTGCAGAGGTAGTCGTGGCAAGGAAATGATAAGCTGGGAGTCAGTCTTTTAAAGACACTTCGTCAAAATGATTTGGGACTCTTGGATCAATCGGTCTGGTTGTGGAGTTATATCAGATATATGTGTCTGCAAACACACGTGTGAAACCCCCTCCTCCTTATCAGACAAGTCATTGTTGCTGGAAGAGAAAGTGTCCTGGGAGGAAAATAGCGTGTGGTGGTTTGGAGCCTGATGGCACACACAAGCCGGTGAAGTTTGCCTGGATGACACAAATGTGGCACTTGTGCATTTTGAATTCCTTGGCAAGAATCCACCTTGTACAACTGGTTGCTGAAAGCAGAAGGTCCTCTGAATGTTCCCATGGCCCCTCCAGAGGCTCAGGAAACACTGGGAAAAAGCAGCCTTGGTATGCTCGAGCCCCAGACACCGTACCTAGCCACAGGGAGCCCCTTGAAATTGGGAGTACAGCAGGGTGAGGTTTCTCTGGGTTGGCAGCAGTGAAACCCTGCTCCTGGCTGCACGTTGGTGTCCAGAAACCCTCCTGTGGTCACGGCTGGTGGATTTAAGCACAGAAACCATATGAAGCTGCTGCCTGATGCAAGGAGAGGCCTGGCCAAGGACAGTGCTGCCTTATGTATAAAAATAAGGCTTACATTTGTATTTTTATATATCACTTTTCTAAAAGTAGAAGTCAGGGAAGGTGAATCCAGCTTCTTTGAAAGTTAATGATCCTGTTGACAGCAAGAAAGTAATGAGCATCAAGCTAAATTCCTTTCAGGATTTATTCATACCTTTTTCCTTGTTGAATGAGGTAATTACATGCTTTTTGGTATGCTTTGTGGTTTTTGTCTTGGTGGACCCTCAGTTGTGAGTAGAAAAGAACTAAAATATACAAGGAATTCTGTCTCTCATCCTTAGCAAATGTGAGAAAGCTAGAATCTGATGTGCTTAAAACTAGTGACTTTCCATAAACAAGACTGTCTGCTTCCAGTTAAATGCTGCTCAGCTGGGAGGAGAGAACTTGAGAAATTCTGGCATTTTACAAGAAATCTCACAGCTTCCTTTTCAGACTTTTGCAACAGAAACCTGAAGCTGGAGTTCTTCGGTGGTTTTTTTGACTCGTGTTTTTTTGTCTTGCTTTCCAGTTGGCCTGCTGCTGTGGTACTGCAGCTTGTTCCTTGTGCTGCAAATGCTGCCCAAAGGTAAAACAGTCAACCAGCACCCGCTTCATGTACGCGCTTTACTTCATCCTGGTGACCATCATCTGCTGTGTCATGATGTCAACAACTGTAGCTAACGAAATGAAAACACACGTAAGTAAGAGAGATTAACTCAGTGCTGCCTCTGGAAGGAAAAGGGGCTCCTTCCACAATTCATCGTGTGTAGGGGCGCTCCCTCAGAAGAGGCAGTTGATTTTCTCCATCCATCCACTTCCAAGCAAACACGATGATTTTCCATGCTCACCCTCTTCCTGTCGCCCGCTGAGTGTGTTTCACAACAGGCCTTCCTCTGTCACTGTGCAAAAATCCGCTGGAGCGCACCCATTCCAGGTTTGCTGTGCAGATAGTGTTACAGGAGGATTATTAGGGAGCTTGTTATAGTAGAACAGATCAGTTCAGTCTAATGTTGAGTTCGTCTCTGGCAGCTTGTTTGCTAGCAGAAGCAGAAAATTAGAAAATAACTCTTCAAGTATTATAATTTTGATTCTGTGTTCTTACTGCTGTGTTACAGGCTACTGCAAAGCACAGTGCTGCTGAGCCTTTACAAGGGGTTTCCTTCAGTGTGTGTTGAGTCATTGGCTCTAACAACAGCAAATATTGTTAATCTCTAATTGTCTTTCTAATTAAAGATATTCAAAAGCATGAAAGGAGCTGTGGCTAAAACCAGATTTTAAAACACAAGTTTCTTTCAGAGTCTTAATATAACTTTCCTAAGCGAAATGCTAACACACTGGACCTGTTGTACCACTTACTTGGTTTGGTTTCCTAAGCCACCAAAGTAGCACAAATCCTCTCTCTCACCCTCTACTAACTGCAAGAATATAAGTCTGTTTCTGAGTAGACAGAACAATGGCTGCATGTTCTTAAAAATTAAGTTCTTAAAAATTAGTTCTTAAAAATTATGGTTCTGCACCAAACACATCATTTGGCCTGCTTCAGGGTTGTGAATGTGCTTGTCCTGGAAGTTCAGAAGGCTTCCCTCGCTGCGGGCATATAGTTGTTTTGTGTTCCCCTCCCAAGAGAGTGCTGTGGGTGCACAGTTAGGGCTGTTTCCTCGTTGAATCAGTTGCTGGACAAGCTGATGCCCTGCTTACGTTCTGCACTTTGTTTTTGGTTGTCTCTGAAACACTTTCCTCCACAGCATCCAGATCCAGAAGCTGGTGGCAGCAATCTCTCCTTGCAACGCAGATAAGCCAGTGGGCTTACGGCAGGCTAATTTGAGGGCTTGTGTGCTCTGCTGCCAGTAACCTTTCTTTCTTCCCGTTGTACCCTCTTCGTATATTCTGTCCTAGTTTTCTTTCATTTAATAGCGCTTTGCGTGAATTATCACCTTCTTATCCCAGGCCACCAGAAGTTGATGACAGCCCTGTAGGAGAACCCAGTACAGACATGATGCTTGCCTGTGAGCTGTGACTTAAAAATTGTTCAACATGTGTGTTCTGAAATTGCTTGCCAGGAGTTTCTTTGTCTTACTAGATGCTTAGCTTGGCAATAAAGTGAATAACCCGAGGAACTTGAGTGCATGGGAGACAAATTATGTGCTCATATCCAAATTTCATAAAGTTGTTTTCCATCAGTAGTGTGGTTTTAATGCAGCTTGTATCCCTAACAAAAAAATACTCTTTACCCAACAGAAAAGTGATTCAAGAAGCCTTCAACAACACGCTTTTCAGTATTGCCAAATTTCTTTTCCAGTTCATAGTCTTGAAAGCTCAGTTTGGGAGGATATGGCACAAAGAATAGCTGTTAGTGTGAAGTGGAAAGAGAATCACCCTCTTAGTTTAGAGCATTTGAAGTCTTTGAATGGAAATGGACCATCTGAAAGTAGGCTTTCTTTATCTGCTCTCTAATTTGATAATTATGTTTAGGGCTGTTAAAAGTTCAAAGACCCCTGAAGTTAATTCAGCCCGGTTGTACTAGAACTCACCTTGAAAATGTTGATTCAGAGTAAGCAGTCTCAGCTTCCCAGTGATGAACTGGGTTTTGAAAGCGTGGGATCAAGGAACACTCCTAGCTCCTGAAGCCAGACTGTAAGCAAATACTTTGCATGATGTTTCTGGGACCTCACCTTCTTGGGTTTTTTTGAGAGGAGACAGAATTTGAATTAATTAGATTTTTTTTTTCATTTTTCTATTAAAAAAATTAAAATTTCAAATTGTAGTGCAGTCCTTTATAGAGCTGTAATCTTGTCAAGGAATCACGTCTGCTTTATCAGTTTAGAGTTCAAATACTCATGCTGATCTTAAGTGGCAGGAATCTCTCTTTTGCCAGTGAGAGGGTTTGGGGTTTTTTTTTTGGTTGATTTACTGTAAATTCCGAAGTCTAAAGTAGTTCTAAAGGTATTGTAGCACTTGGTTATTTGGCATTATTTTGCAAGGAAGCAACAGCAAATGTACACCTTTTATGGACTCCTTAATCAGAGACCTTTTAAAATAGTTTGTATTTGTTTTGCAATATTCATCTACCCCAATGGTCATGCATTCTGTCTGTGAAAAGACATTTAGGACTTCTTTTGGCTCCCAAGGTGCCAGATCTTGCAGGGCCAGCTCAGAGCTGAGGACGTGCTCTGTGCCCTGTGACATGGCTGGAAAAAAGAGGAGTCCCAGGGAGCTCATCTTCCACAGCCTCACCGGAGTTGGCAGGTAGACGAAACACCGTGTCAGTGGGAAGACACGGGATCTATGAAGTATCTGGGTGCTGTTTCAAAAGCTTGATTCCTAATCTAACCAGCACCTTTTTATGGACATACTTTTTCTGTGGTAAGCCTTAGGAACCGAACAGTGCCCTTTGAGGGGGTGTTCCTTCTCTGTTAACGTTTTCACTCTTCCCCACCTCCTGAGCTGTTTCGGTGCCCACAGGACACCAAGGAAGAGGGGGCCCAAAGGGTTAAATTCTGAAATATTTGCAATGAAACCGAGGTATTTGTGTTTGATCTCTGGGGAAGAAGCAAGAGGCAATGGAGGGGCAGGGAAGGAGCCGATGGTTTTGGCCAGGAAAATATTTTGAATAGTAGGATGCAAAATTGAATTTAACGGAGCAATGTTGTGTATCAAGGCAAAAGATGGGGTGGTTCATCAATCAAGACAGGAGAGCCCCAGTGATGGGGACAAAAATACAGAAAAGATCAATTACACAAAATGGTTTAAAGACTTGACTTGACTCTGTTGCAAAATAAAGCAAAGCAGAACCCAACTCAAAATGCTTCTATGCCTTTATCCATATATTTTTTATTTTTTTTTCCAGTTGTGCAAGTTTGGATTTTTTTTTAACAAACACAGATTTACTCAAAAGTGTTCTGTTGAAGGAAAACCTTGCATTTCACAGGCTTCAAAAGGACAATTTAGAGAAGAAAAGGAACAGAATTGTTTTGGTCTCTCAAAAGAGTGTTTTCATGGTTTGTTTTTGTTGGGTTTTTTTTGTTTGTTTTAATTGAATTTTTAATGTTAAAGCTATTTCAAAACTAGTGGTTTCAGTCTGAAAATATCCTTATCCTACTTAAATAACAAAAGGAAAAATAAGAAAGATGTTTTCAGGAAAGCAAACACCGGTGAAACTCATTTCATTTGTGTGAAAGCATTTCAGTATTAGATGGTTACACATTCTGGCAAAACATGCTTTCAGGCTTCTTTCCTCAGCTAGGTTTATATCCTGGTCCTTAACTGCATTATTGCGTGTTATACCCCAAAGTTGCTACCAAAAATAAGGTAAGTTTTTAAGTGCAGATGTCCGTTGTGTATTTCTAATAAGGATTTAGCCACAGATTCAAGATAACGTGTTTTGGTCTGATAATTTTTTAGTTTTTTATTTAATTTCTCAGCCACCCATGACAGCTTTAGCTGGCTTTTTGCTCTTTTTTTCCACGTACGCAGGTTTTTTTTCCCCATGCCTCTTCCTTTTCCGTAATGAAGTTCGTCTGCCATATTCTCCCTCTCTGGATGAGGACATCCAGATGAAAGCAGTCTCTTTCAGGCCCATTTCTACACACTTCTTCCTTCCTGTACTCCCGCTGGCACTGTTTCTCGCACTCCTGCACTCGCATGTTTGGATGCAGACAGACCCAGGCTCTGAGGTGGCCAAGCCCCATCAGGCTGGTGCCTGGATGCACTGTGGTCATGTTGGCTTGCTTCTTGCACTGGGATTTATTTCAGGTGCCTGCAGCTTGCACTGAGGGCAAAGCAAGTTCAGGGCAGTCTGTCCCTTCTTCTGTAGACGTTGCTTGAAATTGCTGAACATCTCAAAGGGCTTCAGTGCGCATTGGAGAATTGCAGACTTAGCTGTGATAACATCACTGCTTGCACATCAGCTGAGGCGCTGATGTCATTTGATATGATATAGTTTCTGCAACAAGAATGCTTTGTCCACTACTCGGAGGCCAAAGAATTTAGCTTATGTTGCTAAAGGTATAAAATGTTTTAAAGGTATAAAAGTAGATATTTCACTATATCATGGCAAGTAACTAATCTGTGACCTAACAGCTGTGAAAACTATCCAGCAAATGGAAGGTATAGTAAACCACCATGGAAAGCATGGTAAATAGGGTGGGCAGGTTTCTCAGCAGCTAAACATGTTTCAGAGATACAGGTTTAAAAAAAAAAAAAAAAAGATCTTTTTCATCTTTCAGGGAAGTCACATAAGCCTTGATAAATTGTTCCCAGCAGTAGACCAACCTCTCACAAAAACATCAGTCCTATTGCCCCCAGCATTGTACTTCTGTTTGTTATCTGCTAGGATCCCCAAGACTTCAGTTTTATTTTTGTTTTGTCCTTCAGGATGACGGATCTCCTAAAGGGGCATTCAGTCCCATAGGACTATTCCTGTAAGTGGCCATCACTTATTACTGCATAGTGTTGTGGATACCACATGATGGCTGAGCTCTTTATTGCTTGTGTAGGCACAAACTGAGCTATTGCTCTTGTGAATCTATCTGTTTTCTCTCAGCCAGATCTGTAAGGAAATTACTTCTTAATGGAGAAAAGAACATATAGGGTCAAAAATCCCATCAATATGCAATTAAAGAAGATGCCTATTTATGGTTACCCAGAAATTTGTTTTTAGTTAGCTAGACAATCAAGTCCTATGGTTTTGGGTTTTTTTGTTTCATTCTGTAAGTCTTGTAAGCAAAACCATGCTTGGTACCAAGAACAGATCTTGCAGAAATCTGTCTCCTTGTGAATATAATCATCTATATCAAACAAATAAGTAATTCTCCCAGAAATATTGTTAGTTCAATATTATGTGTGTTTCTAACCTTTGCTGAATGATAGTTTTTATAAGCAAAGAATGGGAAAACATTAATTGACAGCCCAGCTGCTTTCCCTGGCATTGCTGTGGCCTCTTGGCTTGCCCTGGCATCGCTGTGGCGTTGATAGTTCTCATAATTATTCCAGTCAATCCATTTGCTCATTTTTAATGCTGGCACATTTGCCTGGTCTGACATTTCACTGCCTTCCAAGACCTGGGAATAGTGTTGCTGATGCTGCAGACAATTTCTCAGGAGCTTTCGAAAAACTCTTGGATGCAAGTTAGCTACAGCTTCTCATTTAATGTCCAACTTCTTACGCACTGGCTACTCATCTCTGAGTTACTGCTGAAAGAGCAACTCACAGTGGCCCAGCTTGAATCCATTATCTTAATACCATGCAGCTGCTCTCAGACCTGCTTTTCATCTCCTCAGCTGTTCTATCTCACGTGGAATCAGCTCTGTGTTGTAGTTAGGTTTCCTATCCTTAGCTCAGCAACTCAGTGTTGCTATGAGCTGCTAAAATAATTTCTCTTTGAGAAACTGCACGGAGGGATGTAGAGCTCCTGACTGGTTTGTTTCCTTTAACTAGGATGGAAATTGCATACTCTGCTGAAGGAGACAGGGTTTCAGAGCCCAGTTGGCTGGAAGCTGGAAGTTTACTTGTTTATCCCTTGTTTCCTGAATCTCAGAGGGCTTTTGACCCATCTGGGAATGCTGCTTGGTGGCTTGCTCCCAAGCCCTGTTTCTTCTTTCACTGTCCTGGATTTGTGCACTGACCCGCCTGCTGAAGGAAGAGGTTTCCTGTGCCAGAGTTATTTATTTGTGCATGTTGTGTCCTGCCACATGTGGTCTTCTCTCTCCTCCAATTACCTGTAGAGGTAGCACCAGTCAGCTCCAGAGGGTTTCATGTGTTGCTCAACTGGTCTTACCAGCTTCAGCTGAGGGCTGTAAACATACAGAGGCCCTTTTTAATTTGAAATGGACAGTGGTTTTTTAATTAAATGCCTGTATTTCTGTGCAGCTGAATGGTTCCCTGGCTGTGGATGGGAGGTCTTGTGCAGAGGTGCCTCAGCAGTGGGTCCTGGCCACGTAGACCTGCTTTTTTGAGCACCCAGCCTCGTGTCTGTGTGCTGAAACTGAAGCCAAAATGTGCAGCTGTTTGCTTTCCCCTTGCGGTGAGAGCAAGGCCTCAAAGGCAAATATTTAATGAGTCAAGAGAAGGGTGGAATTTTCCTGCCTTTCTGTTAATTTTAAACAAAATCAGGGCAACCGGCACAACTGCCTTTCAGAGACTGTAATGGAGAGGAGAGTTGGTGACGCTTGGATGTGCTTCAGTCTGCATTGCCACCCAGGGCATCCCAAGCCACTGGTATGTCTCATGTAAGCTGAATTGCTGAAGCAATCAGAGTCTTTTGCTGTAAAGCATGGGAAGAAGGGAGGAGATCCCCGGGAGAGGGGATAAACGGTAAGGAACAGGGATGGCTATGGTCAACAGAGCTGAAGGGAGGTGGACTCGTAGCCCAAAGCATCTGGAAGGAGTGGAGGTTCTGAAAACTTAAAGCCCTTGTGTTTTACATTTTGTTATAACCCCTGCACCCTTAAATCCAGGCTGAAGGGGTGTCAAGAGTGAAAGGTGTTAAAAGCCAGTGAAAAGCCCACGATGCACAGGCATAGACGTGCTTGTTTATGAGGGCCTTGTGTCCTGTATAACAGCTTATAACGTGTTCTGCTTTTCAGATTCCGTTCTACAAGGAGATGTGCAAGGGTATTCAGGCGGGTGAGATGTGCGAGAAGTTGGTGGGATACTCTGCAGTGTACAAAGTCTGTTTTGGAATGGCCTGTTTCTTCTTTTTATTCTTCTTGTTCACCATCAAAATTAACAGCAGCAAAAGCTGCCGAGCATACATACATAATGGGTGAGTTTTTTTGTTTGATTCCTTAATTTTCACATCTCTTTAGACGTTTGTGCCACCAACTTTCCACTTGGGTGTCATAGTAGCAAAAAACTCCCTTCAATTGAAAAATTGATTTTACTGCTATTGTCAGAAATAGTGCAGTCAAGTGAAAACTAACTGAAGTGGTAATCAGGAGTTTTTCTACCTCTTGTTGGACTTTAAATAGAGATTTTTTGTGGTACTTGATTTGAAGACCTCCGATTCCTATTACAAACAGGTGATTTTGTTGTTGTTGTTGTTTTTTCCTCTGATCCAGATTTTGGCTTATTAAACTTATAGTTCTGGCAGCAATGTGCTCAGGAGCCTTCTTCATTCCTGATCAGGACACTTTCCTCAATGGTATGTCCTCCTTACTTTGTTACGCTGCTTTGTTCTGTAATAACTTGTGGGTGGTTAAAAATCCTAGAGGTCTGATCAACATGAGTATCGCCAGGATTCTTCAAGTAAAGCCTGTATGGACCAGGTGCAAAACGGGTATTTGGGGCTGTTTTGAGGGGAGTGCCATGTGCACAGACATGTCTTCATGGGAATGTGCAGGAAAGAGCATGTTTTTTTCTGAACAAGAGCAGGCCAAATGGGTAGGTAGCAATACTACCGCAGTGCTGTCTTGCAAATTGTTTAGGAAATATGGAACTGTAATGATGCAGAATAAATTGTTCAGTCAAGGACACAGAGTGGCATGTTAGTTTGGCTTGTGCAGGTAGCTCTGGTGTAGTACAGTAGCTGGGCTTCATCCTGTGTTCTGGGGAGGTGCCAGTGCTCAAGGGGGCACAGTGACCTGCCAGGTGCTGGTGTTGGCTGCCTGAAAACCTCCAATGCTCCTAAAGAATTTGGGATGTTGTTAGTTTTCAGGTTGGTGGCATAAATGCAATAAAGTAAAACTAGATTTTTTGGGCCATGATATGAGTGCTCTGCTGAGGATGATATGTCAGAAGCATTTCCACTTTTGGAAAGCACCCTGGCACCACACAAGCATGCTGGTACTAGGCCAGTACTTAAATGCCAGGTGGGGAGGGGAGCTTCTCAGTGGAGTTTTGTGGGCTAGGAGCAAAAATCCTGGTGGTACTGTGATGAATTTGTTCTCTTGTGAGAGAGATTCTTGAAAACCCATAAACTGTTGAGTCCAGGCAGGTGGAAAGGGATAGGGTCAGTAATGCAAAGGATTGTTTGCACATGATGCCTGCTTCCACTAGGACTTGGTTACGTTGCTCACAATACCAATCTGCTTTTGCCACGGTGTTTAAAAGGGGAAGAGGAAGGAGTAATATGGAGGAGGAAGGAGTAATATGGAGGAAGAGAATAAAGTGGGCAGACATACTGTGAGCACAGTACTCTGGGAAACGAAAGGTAAAAACCACTGCAAGTGAGCCACTGACAGGTATAATTCAGCTTCTTGCTCTTACTGTTTGTTTGGTCCTGGCTCGGTTTGATGCCCCACAAGTGATGCCCCTATTCTTCTCCTCTGTGAAGCTGTGGGATGGCTATATGTGCTTGTCATTAGTACCTGAGGGCACTGTTTGGATTAGAAAGATGTAGCAGTACAATGCTTTGTACTCATGAGCAAGCAAGACTGCATGTCATCTTTGCAAGTGACCCATTTCATGGTGAGAAGTCTTCTAGAACTGATGTGTTTGCAGAAAAGGAGAAACAGAACTTTTTGTGCTGATTCTCAACAGCAGTCTAACCTAGTGTGGAGATACAGCATAACAAGATTTACTACCCATACTGGGTCTTGACATTTCACTTTTAAGCCATATTCTACACTTCCTGCTAAACTGTCCTCTATTCAGTCTCTGAATTTGAGATTTATAGATGAGTTGGGAATTGTATGTTACTGTTTTCTCTTTTTTTTTCCCTCCTATCAAGAAACTTTCACTGTTGTTTGGTTTGGTTTAGGGTTTTGTTGGTTTGGTTTGGTTTGGTTTTTGTTTGGGCGGCATTCTTCCTTATTGCTTATTTTTTCTTAAAAAAACCCAAATGTCTCTTGTAATGCTACCCATGCTCACCAGTTGGTTGATCATGGAGGAGGAATATTACATGCAAGCACTTGGTTTGTATGGGCTGTAGTGTTAATTCCACACTGGCCATGCTAACCTTATCTGTTATGGATCCATAAAACATCCTGCAATATCCTGTGGCAGTGGGATATCCTGAGAATCTGGCTACTTAATTATTCATTCCATTCGTGGTCTGCTTTTTCCTACTCCACTTTTTCCAAACACGCATGCCACTTTATGCTCTGTCTGTTTTTTATGTACCTTTTTTACAGGCTATCTTCTTCCATTTTTTTGTATTGTATGTTCAAAGAACAGCGTGCTCGCTTGCTTTCAAATAATTCAAATAATAAGTTTATGGTACAGGAAAAATAAATAATCTCTATGTGAACTGCTAATGGAAACATGCCCTTACCGTTCTCATCATTATTTCACTGATACGAGATTTTTTCCAAAAGGAAAACACAATAGAAGGATGTGGCTGAATTTTGCTGATGCATTTCCTTCTTCACTGAAATCAACTGCACACCTGGACTAATTTATAGGCTATGCATTGCACAGCAGCACAAGCAGTACAGCTAAACATTAAAATAGGTGTCTGTATTTCCTCAGAGGCTTCTGATGTTGCACATAAGAGATCTGTTGTTCGAAGTACCCAAACAGCTACCCAAATGCAGCCTATGTAGGTCAACAGTTAAGTAGTCAAATAACCTGTCTTAAAATTAGTCAGTGAATACAAAGTGTTCTTTGGGAGTGGCTTGGAAAAGCATTTGTAAATACATAAACCCCACCTTTGTTTTTCTGTGGTGCTGTAATCTGGATTGGAAGAAATTTCACTTTTTACTGCTGGATTCCAGTACCTTGCAATTTCAGGTTTTAAATTCCTGTGCAATGCCTTCACACTACCTCCTGCCAGTCACAAAAAAAGGTTTGAGTATTTTCTGTCTGAATATAGTAACTCATATTCTCTATAAAAATTCTCTAGGTTAGGGAAACCCAATAGGTGTCCTAATGTGATTGTGTTGAAAGTGCAGCAGGTTGCAAGCTGAATTCACCGGGGAGATAATCTTAAGTTAACTGAGCTGGCCTTTCATCTGAAATCTCTCATCTGCTGCTACATCTGTGGGCTTGGGTTATTCAAACCGCATTAACAGCTTCCCTGCATTGACAATAATTCCATTTTATCTCAAGGGAAAGGCAACTGCAGTTTGACCTATTTTCTGCCTCTCTGCCTTGCAGCCTGGCGCTACGTAGGAGCAACAGGAGGGTGCCTTTTCATTGTCATTCAGCTTATCCTGCTGGTTGAGTTCGCACACAAATGGAATAAAAATTGGTATGTTTTGAGCAAGTAGTTATTTGCTTAAAATTCTAGTGCACTCCTGACCAATACTTTTCTTGTAACAAAGAGTATAAAAGTATAATGGATGTAACTTTTGGAAGAAGACGCTTTAATGTCAATATTCATCTGCTTTCTCCTCTCCCAGCGGAAACGTTTCCTTGTTGTTCACTTCTACTCTGCTGATTTATTCTTTACCTGAATTGCTTGGCTTCTAGTAAGTGTGTTGGGATGCAAAACTTTTCAGTTGGAGAAAGTTTGGTTTATATTTTATATGAAAATACACCTGCTAAGAAGTGGAGTGGTGCAAGGGAATAAAACTCGATTTGCAAAATAGAACAGTGAAACTGTGTGCAGTGATGTAAGCTGATAAATCCTGCTTTTTTGTGTCAACTTAATGCACATCATTTTTTTTTTTCTCAGCATGAGAACTGCTGCTTTCTCTTCAACTTCTTTCCTATCATCTAAATAGGCAAGATTCCATTACCAACTCACATATACCCCATTTGGGCACTGACTTGATTTCTAATTTAAGTATATTTACTATAAGTTTCCAAGCCCTTAGCCTCTCATCAGTTTAATATATTTAAATTGTCCTCCCACATATATGCAGGAACTCCTGCCTCCACCTCTCCGTCTTGCATTTCTTCCTCTACCAACTTTTGCAGTCCTCTCTTTTCTAGTTAGGATATCAACTGCAAAGAAAGAATTTTAGCAAATCTTTGGGCTTTGTTAGATTCCTGTTTTTTGGGGAGGTAGAGGTGAGAGCTCCTTATACCGCAGCTATTTTTAGAGCTAGTAACTGTAGCTGGTTTTTTGTGGATGAAAGATTTCCAGTAGCAGCATTTAACTTTAGCTCTCCCTACATTAGGTATTCGTTTAAAATAAGTCATGTTTCAACAAAATGCCAGGAAAAAAACCCAAAAAAACCCAACAAAACAACAAACCTGAAAAGGCTTTCCAGACACCAAAAAGCCCATCGTGTCAAAACAGCTCTTCTAGTTGCTACTCTTAAACCCTGGTCATCTTTGCAAGAAGTATTTGGAAAGTAAAGAGAGGAAAACAAGATGGACCACACTTTAGCTGAGGGAGACTGGTGGGATAGACCCAAATGGAGATGAGGGGTTTTGAGTGAAAGGGTACTAAAACTACCAAGGTAGCACAAGCGCAGAAGAGAGGCCATGCTAAGCAGTATGGCTCTGCTTTCTTTGTGTGGAGACCACCACTGGCTAGCTGAGCCTGGGGCATTCCAAGTTGCCACTGAGGAAATCCCTGAAGTACTGAGCTGAGATGTGCTGATGTGGTGATCGCAGAGACTGGGAGTTACAAGAGTCAGTGCTGGGCTGTAATTACAGAAAGGGCTGAACGTGATTCTACAGAAGATAAACACTGATGCTAAGGAATGTTTCCCTCTGTTTCATGGGAGGAACCTGGCAAAGATCTGTGTTGGTGTAGTGAGCACACATGCTTCAGGAAAGTAAACACAGTCTTCTTGTGTTTGAGGATATGAACTATTCAGCTATTAGAATTTTTTGTTTTGGGTAAGGGAAGACAAAGATAAGGTGCTTGTTTCTCTCTCCCCAGGACTGCAGGTGCAAACCACAAGCAAGTGTGGAGCGGTTTGCTTGCCTTGGTCACTCTCATCTTGTACTCCATTGCTGTGGCAGCCTTGGTCCTCATGGCTATCTTCTACACTCGATCAGAGGGCTGCAATTACAACAAGGTCCTGATCGGAGTTAACGGGGGCTTGTGCCTCTTTGTGTCACTGGTGGCCATATCGCCCTGTGTCCAGAATTGTGAGTCCACTGACGTCTTCTCCTCCTGGGTGTCTGGTATTGTTTCAGCTGTGTGCCTGGAGACATGAGCCATGTCTGGGCAGGAAATCTAATGATAGTTCAGAACTGGTGCTGCTGTTGACTCTTTATCTACATTATGAAGTGCTCTTGCTGGTCGTCAGCTGTACTGCTAAAACTATAGAGGTGTGAGACATTTTGGGTGTGCTCTCAGGCAGTCCTCCTGTAAAGAAGGCTCATGCTCTGATGGCTGGTACTGTGTTGCGAAACTTACCTAAGTCTTGCAGTGCTAACAGTTGAAGCTGACAAACTCATTCACCGCTCTTTTACCATTTACTTTTGACTGCTTGTGTGGTTTGTAAAGTTTGGGCCTGGAGGAGCTGACAGCTGTATTTCACACTTTGGTGCAGTTTATGTCTGCTCTTAGTATCTTGCATACATTGGACCTGAAAATGGTAGTGACTCCAACACAGATTTTACAGGCAAATAAAATTGTTGTGGCAGCTGGTCAATAGCTTCTGAGAAGCTGGTGCTTTTGGCGAAAGCAGAGGGGTGATTCTTTACTTACATGGGAATCTCTAATGCCTTTCTAAAAAAAGCCAGCAGAGCCGGCTTTTTTCTTTTGGCAGGCCAGTAGAAATGTATCCAAACTGCTTCAGACCCTTGTTTTCTGCTCTAAGTAAAAATAAAAGATACTGGCATGCTGTTCTTTGAAGGATACTTTCTTTTAGGCTTTGTTAAATTGTCTACAAAAATAACTTATTTTCTTTTTTCTTGTGAAGGTCAGCCCCATTCTGGTTTGCTGCAGTCAGGAGTTATCAGCTGCTACGTCATGTACCTCACTTTCTCAGCACTATCCAGCAAGCCACCAGAAACTAGTAAGTTATCTGATACTTTATGTAAATTCTTTTAGACATGCCATGTACTAAAAGCAAGAATTCAGCAAACCTGAAATAAGAAATTTGGGGATATAGAAGTGCTGGGATATAGAAGTGTTGGTCTGTTCTGGCCTTCATAGAAGAAGTTGCAAATGCTACAAATATATCTCTGCAGCAGAGATACTGTGCAGTTGGCACTCTCCGTGTACCTTAAATGGTTTGGTCTAGGGGACCTTAACTTACCTTGCATGAATTGCATCTGTTGCATCAGAGCAATTTCAGTCTGTTTCCCATAAAAAAAATTTCCCAAAGTCGTGTAGTCTGTTCCTCCTATGTCAAATGCATGTTCTCATACAACAGGATATGACTAAACATGTAATGTGTTTGGTCACATGATGGGAAAGGAGTTAGAACAAATGGCTCTTGGATGCCTCTGGAAGAAGCTGGGTGATCGACTCCATCCGAAAGTTTAGTAGGTCCGGTTAGTAGGTGCTGGCCATCAGAGTGGATATACAAAAATGACTTATTTTGTTCTAGAATAAGTGTGCTTAAGTGTGCTAGATAGCCTTAGCACTGGATTCCTAATGGAGAAAAAACTTGAGTACCAGTCATATTTTGTTTTGAGAAAGGACTTGGAGTTACACTGCAGTAGAGATGATGCTGTTCTTCAGCAGAATTCCTGAACTCCACTTGCCTTCTAGCCATTGGCATTCCAAGTCAGGAGTATGGAACTCCCTAGAGTTTGAAGGTCTTAACATTATGGAACCCCTGCAAGACTTCACAAGCACAACTTAAACTTTTCTTTACCCAGATAACTATCAGATTCACATATTTGGACTGGAAGCATTCTTTTCACTTAAAGAAGGCTTTTCTGGCTTGAATTAGTACTAAAACACCCTTCTTTATTATTGCTCAACTGTAAGCGTTGAATAGCAGAAACAATAACTAGAGGAAAATAAGTCAATTGGCGGGAAGCAAACGTTTACACAGACGCTTCTCAAGAAGAAAGGGGAGAGATGGGGGAAAAAATATCTGTCACCCTTGTATAGGTACAGACCCACACAAAAGTATTCTAGAGTTAAAAAGGGAAAACAGGCAATATTTAGGTGTAAGATTTACTTACGGAGCTAAAGCAGTGCTTTGAATGAATATAGAGTGGAATTTAGAAGGTGTTTGAGTTACTCCTAAGTCTTGACACAGTGTAATAAGAAAAAGAAGGGGAAGAAAGTATATATGGAAAGAAATTATTGGCCTTGTGTTGTTTCGTGCTTGTGACAAAGACTTAAGCAGTTAAGTGAATGCTCTGATTCTTCTTGTATGTGTTGTGTGGTTATTGCATTTGTCAGAGTATGCATCATGCACACTCTCTTAGACGTTGAATCAGATGCTCCTCCTTGTCTTCCCACGACCAAGAATTTTCATGGTTGTCATGTGCTCTCAGAGATGCTCTGTCCTCCCTTGTCTGTGTGATAAGGACTCTCATACTGGCCTGTCAGCTTTTAGAGTGGCGTGTGCCAGAGAATGTATTGGGTGCTGACACTTCCTGTCACTCAGATTTACTCAGGTTTGCTTAATGTTAAGGCATAACCCTCATTTGTCAGGGAGGGATTTCCAAACTGTCTTTCAAATTGGACACCTTGAACACAAGGCCTGAAGAAAATGCAGGCTGCACATATTTGCAACACCCAAAAAGAGTTGCAAATATCTTTAGAAAGTATGGGCAAACGAAAAGTTACGTCTTTTGAATCTGTGCTTATTATAACGTGCCTTAGCTTTTCGGTGCCTGATGTCACTAAAAAGCCTGCTGAACAGTGGGCCTGCCTTGCTGCAGATGTGTCCCTGGTGGATACAGGTGGGGGAATCTGCATATCTCTGGCCAAGGCACTCCATACAAGCTGATCATCTTTTTTTGCTCTTACCTCCGCACTGTCCCCTCTGTGTCCTGATAAAGCTGTTTGTGCAGTGCTGCAGGGCCATGCAAAACCTTCCCCCACCGGGTCTGGGAACTGACTGAGTTTATTTTAAACCTGGATGTAGCCTTTGCTGCATTTTTCCCTCTGCCCCTAACAAGTAGTTGTGGTGTCTCGATGGGAATGCACTGTGGCTGCTGGAAAGTAAAACGAGGTGCCTTAAGCAGCATTGACTCAAAAAGCTTTTGATTTGAGATAAGTTGCGGCTGTAATCTCTTGCTTTGGGATGATGCTGCATGCTACTTTCTGCCTTGCCTTGATTCCAGGAAGATAGCAAAATGCCAGATGCAACTTGGAACATCAAGGACTGAACTGGTTTCATTTCAGGGACCTAGAAGTAGGATTTAATTAGATGCCAAGAACAAGATATTGCTTGAACTGGTGCACGTTTTTTCCCTTGGTCTTCTGTATATCCCTCTGAGAACAGGGCTACTACTGACCACTTTTTTTCACTGTATGTGAATTTCATAGTTGTCCTCAAGGCACCCGTTCTGTCAAAGAAATTTCTGGTCTCAGTTCCGTACTGTCTTGGTCTTATATGGCTATGGAGTGTTGGCAGACTTCCAATTTCTAATTTCTTACTTCACAAAACGGGTTTTTTCCGTTTTAGTTTGCTGTGGTCAAATAGGAAATTTTAGTACCCTAGTAAGCTGCATTTTTGTTTTGCCTGAAACACATAGTCTGCCAGATCAGCTTTACAGATTTTTTTTCTGCATAATGTTTTTTAAAGGATAGATAGAAACAACTGAAGTGTACCTACCCAGTGTCTGACATAATGAAAATATTTCATTGAAAACTGCCAGTCTGAAGATTACTTTGAAATGCAGTGAAGAGATCTTTACAAACTGTTCTTTCTGTTCCATCTGTTTTGTGAAGTCCTGGATGAAAACAATCGGAATATCACAATCTGTGTACCTGAATTCAGTCAAGGCCTGCATAGAGATGAAAACCTGGTTACTGGCTTGGGTACTACGATTTTGTTTGGCTGCATTTTATATTCTTGGTAAGTCTGGGGGTTTGCAGTTACCTCGCTGTAAATACAATGTTGTGGTCCAATCAGTGAAGGCTTTTATAGCAGAGCTCATGCAAAATCACAGGGAGATGTAGAATAGAGCTAAGCTGGAAAGTTCATATTCTCCTCAGTTTCAGAATTATAGATGTTTTAACCAAAAATATTCTACAAGATAATACAACTTTTGAAACAAATACATCTCATTAAAATCAAATAGAGCAATTTACATCTAGAAGTGGAGGGAAAAAATTTCCGTCTGTCCTTCATCCCAAGATTCTTTGATCCTCTATTTACTCTTTCATAAGAAAAGCTCTATGCAGTTATGTCCACCTAAAAAACCTACGTGAAATTTTTGTAGCCTCCTGGCAGAGGCTATGACTGTCCTTGGGGGTTTTTAAAAGAAACAAACAGTTTGGGAGGGTTTAGGGCTTCCTAAGTGATGAGCACAGTGTTGCCATCAGTTGCCAGAGTTCTGCTCTAAGAAAACCCCTCTTTGTGCCAATGTATCTTTGATGCTCACCTTGTATTATTGCAGCTCACATCAGTAAATTAAGTCATGCTCTGGGACAGGAAGTTGCTGATGATTGAGAGGTGATGCATCCTGTGTTCTGGCTGTGCAACTTGGCAGGAGGCAGCACTGCCTGTCTGCTGCAGGTTTTTGAGCAAATTCTGCTTCTGAATCAGTCCACTTCAAAATTCACATACTGAAAATCCTTCATAATTTTGAAGTGAAAACAAGAGACTTACTCTTCTGTTATCAAATTTGGATATGTCTTCTGTTTAACTCTGATATAAAATAAATGGATATTGTGTACCATGGATCTAGTTCGTGGTAGAAGAGCATTTCCAATGCCTCAGGAGGTGTTTCAAGAATGCAGACAATATTCAGGTAGCCTGCCTCTGAAGTGTACTTTGCAGCTGGGGAAATAAGAAGGCCTTCAAGGGGAGTGTTTTTGAAGCTTTGCTTGCCAAGGCTCAGCATGTACAGCAAAGCATTACACATCCTAAAAGGGCAAGACTGCAAGAAATGTTTCCTATTGAAAGAAACTAGAAGGGATTCCCCCCAGACAACTACAGTCATGCAAGAAGGTGATTTCTAGGAACTAGTACACTGACAACAGTTACTGGTAATTTACTTTTGAAAACTGACTGCTGCCAGAGACCTGTGAGTTTGTGGGCAAAGTGTTTACAGAAACGCTGAGCCAAAGTGATGGCTGTGAACTGAGTATAAAAGCACTGGTTGTGCACAGCAGGGGAGATCTCTTCTGACTTGCAAATTGGAATGCTAAGATGTTTACTGCTGTCTGGTGGTGAATTCACCACCTTTCAGGAGTGACCTAATTTTAAACTCATGATACAGAGTAAGTTGGCCAGTGGCCATCTGGCGGGCTGGTTTGTACTAGTGCCAAACAAACTTTTTATGTACTTAGTGCTTTAGGATAGCATCCAGGCAAATGCTTAGCTTAGACATGGGAGTAGGCTGTTTATGTTTGCTGTGATGTTGAAAAGTCACCCTGTTGGGGTTAGAGTTATGCCTAGGAGTTTGACACTGCCTTCTTTTCCTCCTAGTTTGACCTCAACAACACGATCAAGCTCAGAGGCACTGAGAGGAATATATGCAACAGCTGAAACTGAAGTGAGTTCTTGCTTCTTTCCACAGGATTTCTGTGCAGACTTTCTCCTCTGCTTTTCTTATTGTTTTCATGGCCAGTAACCTGTTATTAGGTGTAAACAGAGGCTTGTTTGTGCTACATGTGTCTGCACATTGGCCCTTCTGTAGCTCTTGCTGGTTTGGTGGAGGTGCCTTTATGTAGTGAAATAATTTGCTGCTCTTGAAGTTTATTCAACATCCTGCAGACTTCCTGTGAATCTTGTGCTCTCCATGAGCTCATGTCCTCTCATTTAAAGGAAAAGTGTGCTGGAAAGCTATCAGAAAAAGAAGTGGAGGCATTCTTGAACATTTTCAGTCCTAATTGCCTTTGTTCTCCTACCAACTGGTTATGATCCCAACTTCTTATGTCTTATTTTTATTTCCACACATAAGTACTTCCTTTCTGTTTGCCTGTAACTTCATCTCTGATGACATTTCTCATCCCTGTTTCAGCTGTGCAGGTTTCTTCATTCTACCTGCCTGTTTGTTTGGCCTCCTTATCCTGAGAACACCCAGAAAACACTAGAAAATGAATGGGGTTTTGCTGAGTAACAGTTACCCCTTACTAAGGCTTGAAAGCATCGCTCTTCAAATGTATGTGTGTGTTTGGAAGATGAATCTCCCTCCCTAGCTCCCTTTGAACTGTTGTCACTTTCATTCTGCAGTTTTAACTTCTATTTTTCAAGTCTTTTTTGAGAGTGTTTGTGAGAATTCAAAACCGCAGAAGTATCTGCTGAGGCACTTGGTGCTTGCAGTAGCTGGGCACGGGGAAGCAAAACACATTGCACTGTGGGAGTGTTGCACTGTGCCAGGGGAGCTTCGCTTTGGCAGGATGCTGCAGCTGGGCAGGGTGCTGGTGCCAGCCCCAGCCCTCGCAGGAGGGCAGCCTGCCAGCTGGCTGGGCACTGAGCACCGAGACCTGGCTCAGTCTGTCTCAAGCAGGTCCAGACAGGACCTGTGCCATCCTGCCCTGTGCTGAGGGATGGGACGGGGAGCACCAGAGAGAAAACACGCGCCCTTCACACCCGTGCACCTCCTTTGCCCACTTTACACCATAAGAGGTCTTGTCCAGAGGGTGTGGGTCTGGGCCCTGCGGAAGGAGCAGTGGGAAGGCTGGGGGCCTCTGGCATAGCATGGATGTGGGATGCGGCCCCTCACTGAGAAGGCCCATCTCCTCTGGCACAGTACTTGCCCACAGGATTAGTTCCAGACCGTTGCGTATTAAAGAGCCGGACAAGAGCCACTGAATGTAAATATAAAGAAATGACAGATGGAGAGTAACTAATTGCACTCTGATTGCCTTCCTGTTGCAAAAGGCCTTTGTCTCTCAGCCCCGAGTGAACGCAGCTCTGCAGTTGTTGCTGCTGTACAGAGGGTCTGTCAGTGTCAGTGCTGGAGGCAGCTGAGCATGTACAAGGGGCTGGGGTGTGTGTGCCAGCGTTGCTAATTTCATCACTCTGTCTGTGCCAGGACTTAATTGCAATTGATTAAAATGTTTGAGGAAACCCAGCGCTTGCTGCAGAATGTGAGTGCAGCCCCGGAGTAGCTCAGGCTGGCACTGTAGGTGAGACTTGGCACAGAGTAGAAAAAGACACGGAATAAGGGATTTACTTAATTTCTTAGACAGTCTCTTGAAAAAGAATGAGCTTTTTGGCTTTGTAAGTTACGAACCCAGTGAGTGCAGGTAATCAGGGATATGCAGGGTAAAAACTGTCCCTTGATGTTTCTGCTGGACAATTTACCTTAAAGACCCACCATCTGTTTTCTGGGAAAACATGCAACTGGCCCATTTGACAAATGAGAGAAATTAGAGCACAAACTTTAAAATAGCAAGGGTAAAGATTCATTCATGCATGTGAGGTGTCCCAACCAACCTGGGGCACCCCAAATGTGGGTTTACACAGGGTTCTTAAATCCTTCAAGAATTTAGGTACAGCGTGATTTGACTAATCACTAGCACACACACCATCTAATACAATTATCTAATTATAGTAAAACTTTGTAAATCAACTCTATTTCTGCAGCATTCTTTGCCTCTTGTCTTTTGATCCAGACATCCTTGAAGTTAGCCTTGAGAGAGTTACTTATCTGTGATGCTGGTATGGTTTCAAAGATGTTTTAGAGGGGCTAGTATTGTGGCCTTATCTTTGCTGTTCAGGGGTATCTTTTATCCTTCATAGACAGCTGTAAATCTTCAAGAAGCAAAGTCCTTTTTTCTGAGGCTGGGCTGTTCTTTGGTTTGTTTTACTTAAGCATGAACAATACCAAAGACTACAGTAAAATTCCAGTACCTCACTACATGGCACTGTATAATGTGAACTAACATAAGTAAACAAAGTTAATACACTTTCTTACTATAAAGACTGATTGGTATAATAGTTAGGGAAGTGAATTTTCCTAACAGGGTTCATTGTCTTAATCACACCACAAGCAAAATAAGTCCTGGAGAAGGATTTTATTAGAACAAATAACACTGGTTATGCACTGCAGAAAGTGCTGGCTTTTGGTCTGGTGCAGAAAATAGTTATTTATTTATTAGATGTTCAACACCTTTTCTCAATTTACTGTTACCTTTCAACACAGAAAGTGTCGATTTCCGCTTTCCTTTTTCCATCAGTTAAAAAAAAAAAAAGGAAATCTTCATCCTTATTTAAATAAAGTAGAAAAATCAACTTCCTTCTTTCTGCTTGTGCTCATTCTGGATCAATTTCAGCAGAATCTTGCAAAGATAAGTACATTTCTGACTTAAAGTTCTTATTAATAAATCCCTTGGGGTGGATTAGAGTGAAATGACACTGAATAATCAGTGTTTGAAAACATATATATATGTAGGGTTTATTTTAGAACAATTTTGTTTCAAAGGTAAACAGGTATGTTGCTATTTTGGGTGTTATCATCTGCAGCAATACGGTAGAAAGATAACCTTTAGGGGGAAATGCATAAGGGAGAGAAAGGGAAAGAGAGGATAAGGGTAAGGGAGAGTAAGGGAAAGAAGAGATGAGAGTGGAAGAATGTATATAGTCGCTGCCCACGAGGTCCAGCGGTGGAACTTGGTAGTTGCAGCTTCCCTGTCTGTCAGCTGAAGCGGTGGGGGTGGGAAGCCCACACGCTCAAAGA
>VZRE01012259.1:0-10956 GCA_013396775.1 Cephalopterus ornatus | reverse complement strand
GATGTGTCTGTCTGTACTCCAGCAAAGCCTTCGACACCGTCTCCCACAGCATACTCCTGGAAAAGCTGCAGCCCACGGCTTGGACAGGGGCACTCTGTGCTGGGTTAGGAACTGGCTGATGGCCGGGCCCAGAGAGTGGTGGTGAACTGTATGATCTGGCTAAACCAAACTGGATTTTTTTTCCATTGAGTTTAGTGGATTATCTCCATCCCAGATTTCAGGTTTCCAGTTCCTCCTGTTGAGATGCCTTGGTCTATTAATTAAAAAAATACACCTTTGTTTATGAATATAAAAGGTGGAAAGAAAGTAAGTCCATTGCACCAAGTTGTTTCTGGTCAAACTTCCCAAGCAAGCACAGTCCAGGTTCAGAAAAAATTCAGCTCTATTAAAAACTGAAGCAGTATTTTTTAATTTTTTTAAAAAAATCTAGATCAAAACCAGTTAGCTTTAATTCTAATTCACTTCAGATTTAGCTATAACCATTCATAACATTATAATATTCAGGAATATTAGAGTATTGGCTTTATCTGAAGTATTCCAGTTCCACCGTGATTAGATTTGGTATGTGAAATGTTTGTGGTTTTTTTTTTTTTTGAGGAAACTAGTACTGAAAGGAAATAAAAATGCTTAGAGAAGATGTTTAGAGAAAAGTATTAGAATGTTGCTGTAAGTGACAAACCTGTGCCATCTCTTATAAACTCTGTCACTCCAGCACTAAAAAATATACCAGTTATAGGGCCTTGAGATATATGTGAAACTTATCTGGTGAGAAATGCAAAAAATATATCTGTTTATATAAAGAATAAAAAAGGAAAAGCAAAGTTCATGCTAAAGCTACACGAAGTGATGACAGATATATAGATAATATACTTTATCCACCGTGCTCTTTTCTCAGCTGTCATAAACAGTGGTCACTACTGACTGTAAGGAGTACAAAGGAAGGAACGGAAAAATGTGCCTTTTTACTGCAGCTGGAGGTTGGTGCTTACATTCGTGAAACATTTATGACAACAAGGGCTTCAAATCTCCCCAAAGACCATACACTGACAAACCAGCACAGAGTTGCACGTATTTAAAATAAAAGGCTATAAGCAACAGGAGTTAGGCTACAGAAAGGAAGGTAAGCTCCTGCTAATTCTTCTGTGTATGGGTCTCTGCATGCATTTTCATTACTGACCATTAAAAAGAGTTAATTCAGAAACTGAAGAAAGATAAGCCAGCCTCTCTTTTACATGTTTATAATTTAGCACACATTAATTATCTCTGAAAAATGGGTATGTTTATGTGACTTTCATACCTTTTTTTCCTTAATTCTTACCTGGCTCAGATCTCTGATCTATGTAAGAGGTTTATGCCAGCATGAGAAAGGTTCAGACGTGAAACAGTAAATAGAGGGAGAAGGGAGAATAACAGAACTGGACCCTGAGAAGGGAAGGGAATCATACAATAATGCAGAAGTCAAACTGTGGAACAAGTTTTGGGTTTTTTGATGGCACCAGTCTAGTAGTGTTTGTGATATCCTAGCCTAAGTCTCAGCATACCCAGTTCTACACCATAAAAAGCTCTCAAAATGCAGAAATCCAGTGCCATGTACAGAAACTTCTGATACTTCAGAATTTTTTTCTTCCTAAACAGCAACAGTATTAGCAGACTATTTTCTGTAATAAATAATCTGATATAAAAATATCCCTTCTGGAATTACCCAGCTCTGACTAGACTGAAGTGGTGTGTTTTATCTCCGTCGTCTGATATTACACATTGAAGCATGACAGGGCATAACATGTCAAACAGTATTTCGAGTTATAGAACCACGGAGTCACAGAATGGTTTGGCTTGGGAGGAACCTTAAAGACCATCCAGTTCCAACCCCCCTGCCATGAGCAGGGACCCCTTCCACTAGACCAGGTTGCTCGGGTCTCCATCCTGTCCAGCCCTGAACACTTCCAGGAATGCGGCATCCACAGCTTCTCTGAGAAACCTGTCTCAGTGTCTCACCAGCCTCACAGTAAAGAATTTCTCCCTAATATCCAATTAAAACCTACAATCTTGCAGTTTAAATCCACTTAGATGGTCTTGAACCTGATCTTTTTCTACAGTGGGTGGCTCTTCACTCTCATAGTCCCTGTCTTTGCCTTCTGTGACTTGAGTGGTCTGGCTGGAGCACTTGCCACTGCAGACCAAGGCAAAAAAAGTTGAGTATGTCAGCCTTTTCGATGTCCTAGGTAACCAAGTCTCCCATTCTCTCTGGAGAAGACACACATTTGCCCTAGTCTTCCTCTCATCACCAACATACCCACAGAAGCTTTTCTTCTTGTGCTTTGAGATCCCTGGCCAGATTTAATTCTATCAGGACTTTAGGTTTCCTAACTTGATCCTTGGTTGCTTGAACAATGTTTCTGCATTCCTCAGAGCTTCCCTGTCTTTGATTTCATCCTCTCTAGGTCAAAAAATGTTAAAAAATTAAATTAAATACTCCTAAGTCATCTAACCCCCCCAAACATTTCCTGTCTTTCTCCCAGTAGCATTGGTTGAACTGCAACTGAGCTGGCTTTGTTGAATGGAAACAAAATTTCCATCGGAAATTCTGCTAAGAAATTTTTATTCTGCTTTGCCTTCTACTTTTGCTATTAATTCTCAAATGTGTAAAGAGCTGACAAACAGGCTTGATATGGTCTGAAGCTGGAACAAAAGCATTTTATGCCCTGTTCATCCAGGGTGTAAAGTACAAGGTACAAGAGGAAGGGCTAGTGAGCGAGGCCTCCAGTGACCTAATGGGGCTTAGAAGGGACCAAGAGGCAGTACACTATTGCAAAGTGCCTCCACTAGAGTTGCTGTCAGTTTGCTGAAAACTGAAATCGCAGAGTGTTAGACAATGCAGATTAGAAACATGCTGAGCTACTGGCGTTTGACCCTCTGTTTGCAAGTCTGACTTAGTAAAATTCAGTGCTTTTGTCGTATCTGGTTAGGTTGCACTTATGTTGTTAAGACAGGTGTAGAAAGTTACGTTGCTCTGATTCTTTCTGGGTCACTTCTTAGCTAGTATTAATACTTGTTAGCTTTGATATCTAAGGGCAAATTTGGGCTTAGTTCTCCAAGAAGTATTGTCAGTATTGTGGACTGGACTTATCAAGTGAGTTCATTTTGTCATAGATAAAGCTTGCAATATTACAAAAGACAAACTGCTTATGCAGATGCCTTGACCTGGGATACTTTCTGTACATCTTTCATTATCATCCTATTTTCCAAAAAGAATGAGCAGTCAAGCCTGCAGAATTGATTTATTCAGCTTTAATTGCTAGTGCTTATCTTTTTTCTTATCATAGACAAACATTCCCATATATTTCAATCTTGAATTAGTTCAAGTTCTTCCTCATTTGTTGTTATTCAAAACCTTTGTTACTATAGTCACTTTCTTTCTTTTTCTCTATCACCTGTCACTTTCACTCTCATACTGTGTCAATCTTTACCCTATCTCATAACTGCAGAAAAAAAACCCCAAAACCAGCCCCCTCCATAGCAAGGAAGAACACATTTTGGATGACCTGTATATTCCCACCTTATCTTGCAATATCTGTTTCTACAGTCACTGTAATGAATACACACAGAAATCAAGTAACCTTGCTTTTTTAACATCAGATTTTTCAATTTTCTGTTTTCTAGAGGTGCTGAATTTTAATGTCTATGCATCCAAGAGACCCATAACAATGTCAGGTCACAGCACAGGATCAGGAGAGGTGAAAAACTGTCTCAGCTGTTTTAGTTACTGCAGGTCTTGCTGTATCAGAAGCTGAGCCTCAGAGATTGAGAGCAGTGCTCTCTGGTATTCAGTATCTGACAAGGATTTGAGTGTTCCTACACATTGAAGTGTTTCAGACCCAGACTCTGACACTAATTTCATCTGTTTTCTTGGGAAATCACCAAATCTGTCTATATTTTTGTAATGGGAAGTAACAATTCTTGCCTGTCCACTGCAGGATATTTGAGAAGGCAATCAGTTTTTATTACTAGTCTCTACAATGCCAAACTCAGCAAAACCCTACAATGCCAAACACCAGATCTGCAGGAATTACTGTATTACAAACACTGTGAATAATTAGGAATAGGCAGTAATACTGATTTGTGTCATAGGTCATCTCAAGTACAACTTTTGTTGTCACAATGAACGATCATCTTGGGATTAGATTATCCAAAGCTGTAAGCATAATCAGAAAATGGCTTCACCTAAATTCCCAGTAAGGTATTTATTTTCTGAAAACAAAAAGGACAAACAAAAGACCTGGGACATACTACAGAGTGAATTCATAGTTCATCCTGTGCTCTAGCTGTGTAGGTGTGCAAGAGACATACCTAGACAATGGAAATTGAACCAGACAAGACTGGCAGTGTTGATTTACCATGTTATTAGTTCTGCTGTGACCAGCTGTGTGAAGCAACCTAGCAGCTGCTCAGCTCCACTGACCAGGTAAGCATGTGAGTCTTAAAAAGACATGTAGTGTGGAGACTGGCTGTGTAGTATGACTATTGAGACAGAGAGGAAATTCCTCACTTAATCCCTCACAGCACTCATCACATCATTAACCAACATCTTCTAGCAGCTGTCTTTCTTTTAGAAGCAATTAAACAACTGAATAAATTCTCACCAACAGTAGTTGCTAGACATAGAGTCCTTTTAAGACAAATAAAAAAAAAAAACAAAAGCCAACAAACAAGCAGTCCAAAATACAACAGTAGATATTTCATGAAGAGTGGGGACATTTCCCGTGTTAAGGATCTAGTTCTGCAAGCTCCACTCAGCCTGTTGATTATGTAGAGTACATGAACTCACAGTAGCAGATTATGCAAGTGCTGGTCAAGTTAATAAACTGGCAGCAGTCTCCTCCCATCAGTTTTGCATCCTATGCAGCTAAATCTAACATCCAAATCTCTGGAAGTCCAGCTAACTTGAAAGAGCAGATGGCTCATATTGGAGGAGACTAAGGCAGACTGAATAGGAAGCACTTTGAATAGGTCACCATTCACCATCTTCCTCCTTAGGGAGTTGTATGGCCTGTATTATACAAGCACCATGCAGTTTGCCTCTTCCAGTGAAGCAGTGGCCTGCAACTGTGCCAAATTTTTCAGGTTATCTATCAAATATCAAGAAACAAATTATTTGCCAAAGTCACACAGTAAAGCTGATACTTAACTAACTGAATCCTTTGTCTTCCTGACTGTGACAAGGTGCTCCTTTGAGGTGCTCTCCCCTTTTGGAAGGCTGACCTTCGTACAGGTTGTTTCTTTACTCCAATTGCCATTCCCTCAGGATTAGCAAGAAGCCACACGTACCCTGTCAGATCCAGGCTGAACTGCACTGACCTGGCACTTGTGACTGCCAAGTCTAAATAGCATCAACTGTTACGCCTCAGTACAGAACAGATGCCCCTCAAAACAGTCACAGCTGGTTTCATACACAACAGGCTGTCTGCTCCTGCAACACAGATGGCTAAGAACAGAGCAGCTCTGGGCTTTGCTCTTTTCCCTGGCTCCAGGTCAAAATAAAATGAGGGGTTTGATCTTCATGTTATCCGAGACACGACCTCTCTCTGACTGAGGAAGGCTCCTGCAGCATGTGTCACAGTCAGCACGAACAGGCACAGCAGTGTCAGAACACTCTGGGGACTGTTCCAGCTACTGGGACATTCTCCCAGCCGAGAGTGAGGTGTGCTCCTCTAAGCATATGCACAGATACAGAAACAAAGATCTTCTGGGGACCCTCATGTGCTCAGATGTAAGAAGAAAGAAATACTTTTATGATTGCGCTTTACAAAATTGTGAAACTCTCAGACACCACAGCAGTATCTAAGAAGAGATTTTAAAAAAAGAAGCAAGATGCATAAATAATGAAGAAAATATGGCTTGAAGAAGAGTACAGGCCTACAGATCTAGGACTTGTGACCTCTAGATTCTCGTACCTCTCCTCCAGCTCATCTGGGATGCATTTAGCTGACTGTGTTGCACTGGTTTGTATTCTGAGGCTCCTATTCAGCAAAATAGAGTTTGAGCAAGATTGAAATCTGGTTTCAAGTACGTGGATAATCCAGCTGAAGTAAAAAACATAACTTATGTGTCTAAAGTGAAGCATATGCTTAAATGTCCTGCTGAATAGGATTAAGATGATCAAGAAATTTCCTACAGTTGAAGGATTTGCCACTGATATACATGCATTGTGTTCCTGAAACCCCCAGGAACACATGAATTTTACTTCCAGCTTTACAAGAAGACAGAAACTCCAGTGATGTAGAAAATGGATATATCATAGAACCACAGAATGGCTTGGGTTGAAAGAGATTTCGTCACAGCCCAAATTCAGCCCAGAACCCCCTTTAAGTCACCTCTGGCGCTGCCTCGGGAACAGGAAGAGTAGACACACTGCAAAGAACCATGTTTCTGATTCAGGCTGTAAACATCAAGCACCTCACAGCTTATTGCTCATCTTTACATGAACCCTATTTCCTATAAAAATCACTTCAGTCTGTTCTATTGTCATTTCACTTACATGGGTAAAACAACATAACTTACCAGGAATTCATGTCTTTATCTTACGCTTAAAAAATGCATCCACAGACAAGAATTGAGTAAACTTGAAATTCACTCTCTGGATTTGTTTTCCTAAACCTCAGCATGAGGCAAGGTTATGAGCTGCAGATTGAGAGTTTGCCAGTAGTTTCAAAAGAATATGCTCTCTTGTTCCATTCAGGTCTGGCATTTGGATTGTTTATTCTCAGCACCCTTCATGTTCTGGACATCTTCACAAGTGTCCTCAGCTTACTCTCAGTGAATTTTAATTTTCCACAGATCACTGTCAACTTCTGACCTCGGCTGTAGTGAACCAAACATTCTCAATTCAAAGCCAAAGCAACACTGCAGATGATTGATAAGTAGAAAGTGTTCTGCAGAGCACACACAGGCGGAACACCATTCTGCCTGTGAACCTTTTTCTAGAGCTAGAGGAGCCCACATGGAAAAGCCAAAAATTGCGTGTTCCTTTGGCTTTTACTCAGTCAAGACCAGAAGCTCCTTGAGAAATGGGTGATAAAATCTTCAATCTAGTAGTCTAGAAGGTATCTGCTTCTTTTTGATACCGTACTTGAACACGTGTATCCATGCCACTCCTTGGGAGGTGGTCATGGGTTCTGGAAATTCAGCATTTTCTTGGAACACAGGCATTTTGAAGCTTCAAAATCAGTTGCACCACTTCATGCTTTGACTGATCCTGACTCTCATTTCCTTGTCTGTTTCTGAGAAGCTGGTATAAATCCCTCCACTCTAAACATTATCAGAGCAGAAGGTCACACAGCTTAGACACAGTGAGACAGACTAGTAAGTAATCTCCCTCTCTAATGGAGAACAAAGATCTCATGACTCATTCTGTACTTATCGAATGTAGCATTCTTATTGGTGTTGCTTTATTCTTTCATGAAAAAAAACAGTGGAATGTGAAACAGGCAAAGACAGCAAAATCAAAATTAGAAGTCAAAAACCAGTGATACTGAAGCCCAAAGCTGCTTAGTCTTTTGCCGTGATTTGCCCAACATAATCAAGGTCAGTGTTTAGGCAAATAGGACAGTGACTAGGAGAAGAACCAGCACAATGAGAAGGAAAAAAATAAATCATGCCTGTGAATTCTAGCCCAACTTTCAAGTGACTGTGTGGTTGTTTCCTGTACACAGATGAAGTGCTACATTCAACTCACAGATGCACATGTTCTGTGAAACACTTTCCTGTGAAATTCTCTGATCTAATGAAATTGTCATTTTAATAAGTATCCTGGGAACAGGGAGAAGGATAAATGAGATCTCCAACTGCAAGTCCCTTTGCTTTGGGCCTTTAACTGCTCCTGTTTAAATTTGCTAAAAGGCAAGACCTTCTAAAACTGGGATGTTTTCCTGTACCTGCCAGCCAGTGTTACACTTGTGAATCTTGTCAGATAAAGTTTGTCCAGTGCAAAAAGTTCCCTGTATAGATAAACTGCTAGCTTTCAGTGGCATTCCTCACTGTAGTCTAACAATAATTTATTTTATAGAGACTTCCCATAGTCAGGAATTTGCTCTTTCTTAAAAATAAAGCTGAAAGTAGGTCTAGGATGTTTATTTTTTACAAGTAAGGTCTCAGAAAGTTTTCGTTTGCTGTCTCCTTGAGTTAATGTAAATTATTTTGAATAAAAAGTTCTTTGGGAAATGAGTGGAGACTCTTAACATGGCACTATTAGGGAACATTATGGTCCTATGAGAAATGCAAAGACAAGACTATCAGCTGAGTCTCCAATATGAGATGAAACTTGTTCTATCTCAGATCAGTGACCTAAACAAAAGCAGAGGTGTAATGCCCTGATGCTTTTTAATTCTATTCTTCAAAGAAGAGACAGTCCCCATTGCTCCCTCTCTGCTGGACCAAGCTGTATGTTTGCTATGGCAAGAGAGACAACAGTTGTTGTTTCTGTTGTGCTCTCACTGTCTAAGTTCAGTACTCTGGTCCTGAACACAGAGCTGATTTCTACTCTGTGAGAGTGTTTCTCAAAGACTGTTTCTTCCAAAACTTCAGAGTACTTAATGTACTTAATTTTTTGCTCCAGCTGAATATTTGATGAAATCTCAAAATGTCGAATATGAAAAGAAGTTCACACTCATCTATAACATGGTGGGGTGAGAGAAAAACACGAACAGATATTGTGCACGCGATAACATTTGGCTGATTACTGACAAATTGCCTTGGCAGAAACCCACAGACATGCACGTGGGAGGGAGGATGCACAATTCCAGCAAGGACATTGCCCTAATTGGGGCTGGCAAACAATACTGGACAAACTGTAAGGCATTCAGTGGCAGACACGTATTTGCCCGATAAACTGGCAATGCCATTAAAGACATACAAGTTGCTTAGTTTGTCTGCACAGGGTTACCTTCTGAAAATGACCTTCTGCCTTGCCTGCTCTCCATTCGAGTCTATAGCTGGAAAGCCAAACATCTTCTTTCCAAACACTGCTACAATTATGTAGTGCAGAGAAAGTGGGATTCAGAGCAGACAAGAATCCAATGGATAGCTTGCACCTCTGAATTCGGCGAAAGAGAAACCATTTGCCGCAAAAGCATCTTGGCTCAGTGGGCAGCTGGACGTAACTGGCACTAGCAGAAGCTTGCAAGTGCTCATCAAAGTTGTTATGAGTTAGAGTTTTTTTGTCTACAGCGAAGACTGAGCATAAACCAAAGCGTGTAATAACTGGCATTTTCAGTTTGTTGAAGTGGTTGCAGCGTGGTGCTGTTACTTGCAAATCCAGATGTCTGAGAGCTATAAGGTACAATGAAATTAATTTCTTTTTAAGGATACACCTCAAGGATATTCCTACTAAATTCATAAACACAATACTGTCAAAGACTGTGGTAGAACCAAATAGAAATAGATGGAAAACAGAAACATGGGCACAGCCATCCCAGGGATGGACATGTCCTCTTTGGCCATTTGGAAGAAACGTTGCTCACCTACTAACTGTTCAGCCAGTATCTCCATCAAGTACTTGGCCAGTCACAGGCACATGTGGCTTTGGGAGAGCGACTGGAAGTGGATTATAACAGAAATGCCTAGATGGATACTCTAAACAATCCACTCTAAACAACTAAGGTGTTAGTGGCTGCATGCTGTTCCTAGAATGGAATGTCTAAAGGAAAACTTACAAAAGAGTCATCATATACCTGATTTCTTCACTTTCATGAAGGCGCTGGGCCAAACACAGGAGGCCTTCAGCTGTGTTATGCCACATCAGTCTATGGAGAGATTTATGAACAAGAAGAGTGAAGCAGTCAGCCATGACTCAAAGAAAAAAAACCAACACTTTTTTTTCTTTTTGTGGTTCTACTCCTGCTGACTGAATTCACAAAACTGATCAACAGCTCTGGAGCAATTCTAATTTTCTGAAGTGTGCTCACCTGATCTTGGCCAGTCAAACCTAGATGTTGCACATACTCCATCCCTTGACTTCATGGGGCATAAGTAATTAACTTGCTACCTACTTTGCAGATGAAAAGCCAGAATTATACACTCGAAAGCCAGCCTGATTTTAGTTTTTAGTACTGCAATCCCAAGACAAGGCAAATGTCTCTACTATCTCCCTGTGAATGGTTTGCACTCCTTTCTTTGCAATGCAGTTCTTTACATCTTCCTGTTCATTTCCTCCTTCAGCTCTCCACTGAATGTCAAACTTTTCAGTACAAGATTAAGAATGCTTTACTGTCATTCTCCTTGTTTTTGAAACTGTGCAGTGAGCAGGATATGCTTCAGGTACTATTAAGTGAACATTCAGTCTTGGTCCAAATGCCAACAAAGTGAAGGAGGGAAGAGAACAACAAGCCAAAACACCCAGCGACAATAAAGTTAAAAGTAGGCTGTCACATTCAGATCTTTGTTGCATTCTCTACTTCATGCAGACGTTTGACTCAGGCATCTTAAGCAGGGTGGGGGATAAGTCTAGCCTTATTTACACGGACTGATGAATTAACTCATTCAAAATGGGGAAAGTAAATATTATGATGCTTGGCACTGGATTCCTATAGCTTTGATGTTCTTTGAAGTTTCATACTGCTTCAAAGCAGGAAGAGCAGTGACTTGTGCCGTTCGGATTACAAAGGCCTACCAACAAGGGTGTAGCTCACATGCCAGTCTGTCAAGGGCCTGAGTGGCACTGTCATGTGGCACTCAAGATTCTGCTTCACTTGTTTTCATGTTTACACTAATAAAAAAGTGCTGTTGACACTCCTGGGATCTTGTTCATCCGGGGACTGCAAAGTACTTTGTCAGGGCATTCAGTATATGTAATAAGCCCACTGAATTCTCATCAGTTTCACTGTTGTGGGCAATAGATCATTTTGCATTGTTACAATATGCTGACAGCTAGCTAGGATCATGGCTAGGCTTCGCGAACGAAGA
>VZRE01012253.1:14016-25538 GCA_013396775.1 Cephalopterus ornatus | reverse complement strand
CCTTCTTGAAAATTGGGACAACATTCACCTGCTTTCAGTCAGCTGTCTACCACATGATTCAAAAGACTAAAATGACTAGCAATTGGTTATTTTCATTCCCTTTTAAAATAGCACAGTTAATATTTTCTTTCCTTTTCAGGAAAATGGTCAAAAAGCCATTAAACTCAAACACCAGTGAGACTCAAATGCATGACCAGATAAACAGCAATTCAAAGCAAAATAAAAGTGGGACCTTTCTAGAAATATCTGAGAGGAAACCAGAGAGACACAGTTCTAGAGAGATTAATCATCAGTTGCTCAGACAGCTACACACTTTAGCTGAATGTATTAGGATAAATTCCATCCCTATCTGACCATCTGAAATGTACACTGTCTGCAAAAATGCCAAATGATGTGAACTGAAATATCCCCACACAAAATTAATGTTCTGATTAATAAACTGCACTTCTAAAATACAGTTTGATCTAAATCTTAATCTGAAATTTCTATCAGAAATCTGATCTATCCTCTCAAAAATTCTCTACTGAAACAACACGTTCCAAAGTTTTGGCTTATTAGTCCTTTACAGAATAATTTTCTTACACTAAAAACAACTGCAATACTGAACTAACACATGTTGGTTTACATGCTTGTGTTAATGGTGTGAAAAGAAAAAGCAAAATAACAAACCTGACTAAAAGAAGAGAAAACCTTAATAAAAATTAATTTACAGGGAGAGTTCAGCTTTCAGAGTAGAAATAGCAAGCAAAGAACTGCTTGGTATAAATACCTGCTCATGTTAGGAAATTATTTCATAGTGTGTCTGTGATGGCAAATTGACATTGAGATGAAAAAGTATGTTGCCTTAGCGATCCATTTTAAGAATATTCCTCTAATAGCTAATTTCTGTGCTAGAGGACATAAAGGCATTTTTACTACTCATTAACTAATGCTGAAGAAATTTCTGTTTCTCCTTGTCTAGGTCTGATGCTGCAACTACATTCTCCAGTAAATTCTGTCTGAAATAATTGTGAGAGTTTATGATCTGATTCTTCTCCTGGAGCGATTAATGAAATGAAAGAGTCAGGCATCATAGAGTTTGGGGAATAAAGGTGATGAATAGGCATTTTTGAACAGAATAGAATCACTAACGGTTTTCAACATCTATTTTTATAACCCACAGGGAGAAATTATTCTAGCTTGAGTATCTAAAATTTTTGAAGCACAACTCATAGGGGAAAAGACTGATACACTGTGTAAGAAACTGAAATAACCATGTCCTCTGTCATGCAGCATCTGTCTAGAAGACAGAAAGACCCCCGAGAAAACTGATAAATTAGGAGGTGGATGTTATTGGCTAGAGTGCTTTCTGACAACTAAACACACTCTGGCATGGTCTTTAAAGAGATTATAAGTATTTTTGTCAGTTGAATTTTTGTAGACTATCTTAAAAAAAGAGAATAAATATAGGATTTTTTCAAAATATAATATTTTATATTGAATTTTTTCCAACTAATCTGTAATCAAGACCAGAATCAGTTTTTCACTGAAGACTATTTTGCAGTATAAAGCATCAGAATAGACAAAAATCCACAATATGTCTCATTCTTATTAATTTAGTCTAATATTTTTAAATTATTTCCATCAATATACCAAATTTGAATTAAAATAATAAAACAAACCTGTAAATACATATGGTTTGTTCACAAGACTCATAGAGGCAGAGAGAGAGGGGGAAATCCAGTTTCTAATGGACAACATGAGCTTGAAGTTTAGTTTTAGCAAGTTAGCACAGAGAGAAAGGCAACATGCTGGAGACTATAGAAAGTGCTAGGAAGAATATGGCAAACTGACAAAAATTATACATTGACTTGACTAATACAGAAAATATGCAGACGAACTTCATGACAAACACGTGAGTTTAGGAAGCAGTAAAATATTCTCTGGAATAATGTGTGTCAAACTTATCTACCATGATTATTGCAGATATAGGTTACAGAGGTAGCCTCAAGAGCTTTTTTCTGGAAAATGATCATAGACCTTTGAATACAAAACAGTTAGGGCTAAAATTGGTATATGCATAAAAATAACACTGAATAATAAAACCTTTCCAAAATAAGCCAAAATCAGTAATATCAAAGAAAGATAGATATAGTTATAAAATCCAGGACTGGTCTAATACTTCCTTGAGGATGACTGCAAGCACAAAGAAAATAAAGAAAATTCAAACTCTCAGCACATCCTGATAACTAAAAGTTTGTGGCTTTTGCACAGCCTAGAAGGAGAAGGAGCCTGGCAGAGTCTGCTGATCAGCAGTTTTCCCTTCCAAAGCCTCATTATGCCATGCAGAACTTTGAATCATTAGCACTACTGAGTTATGCTATTGCAAAAAAACAAGTTACTGAGCTGCTACCTTCAGCTTGCTCAGAATGACCCACATTCAGCATCATAATGCTACATATTTCAAGGTTTTACTGCAACTTAAAGCCAATGTGAATTTTCTGAATTAAGTTTAATTAGTATCAGGATTATTAAAACGGTTATAGTCTATCAAATCAATTGACAAAGAAAGCTTGAATCAGTAATTGTGAATATGTAATCTGTTGTTTAAAGCTAAAAAGCAGTGTCACAAATGACCTCTGGATTTGGAAAGAATTTCTTTCCTAACAGCATTAACTTCTTATTTGCACACATATTTGGGGGGGAAAAATTAAAAATTCAAAAAGCATTAGTATATCAGACAGATATGAATAGAAGTTTCTGTTAGTTCTATTGCCCTAGATACAAATCTTACTGAAAAGACGGTTAGAGTCATGTCTGAACCTAATGTTACTAACAGTCTAACTTCACATTTGCCAAGAATATAAATTCTAATCTGTACTCTCATATCTTTAAATTTCACACAGTTGTTTAAATAACAGATAATTAGTTATAGATTGCTGAACACGTTGATGAGGTCGTTTTACATACAATATAGTTAAACAGGATGTGTACCAGAGCTAGAATGATAAGCTAAAAGAAAACACCATTCATACTCAGATAACACAAACATCCTAGAATACAGGCAGTTTTACTCGTATCATAATTAACTTTTCTGTGGGTAATAACACATCACCAATCTATGTTAGTCAGAAAAAACTCTCTAGAATAATTAGCAGAGATTCCTTGAAGCTGTCCTTCTTGCTTTGCGTTAGGGACATGATAAAACTTCAGGGACACATAGCATTTACCTGCAAAAGAGTTCTGAACACAATCTTGTAATCAAATAACATCTTAGTGAGACTGCACACAAAAAAAAGGATTTTCCAATTCACGTTGGGAAAAATTGTAGGAATTTCCTTAAAAAGAGAGAAAATTTTTGCATGTAGGAACATATGAGGAAGAGAAAAGGCCCAGAGGTGAAAGAGGTACTATGGGGTTCTGCCTTTCAATGAAACAGCCTCAGGTCATGGTCTTGTTGAACTCCTAGAGGAAATTACACAGGCAAAGTCCAACTTTCCTTTAGGAAGTTTCAGAATTCATAACTTAAATACAAAAAGAAAGCTGAAAAATTACAGTCTTACATAGGCTTTGTCTCAGTAGAGCAAGCAGTCAAATCAATTTATGAAATAGCATATGTGAATGGCAACATCAAACTTAGGCTTAAATATAAAGACCCTCTGAATTGTCGCAAGATACATGTATTTATGCCACGTGACAAGTGCCTGTGCTACCTGCTCCAAAATTTCCAGGTCATTGTCTCTTAATTTTTCATATATAGAAGCAACTATAGCTACATAAATGCTATGCATTTAAACTCACCCCAAGCTTTCTTTTCTATGTTTTTGACATGTAATTATCAAGTTTGTTTCTGCATGATAGAGAGCAAAACCAGTGAGGAAAAAAAAGAAAAAGGAAAAAAGGACAAGTTTGTAGCCTGATGTTCTAAACTGTTCCTATAATACTGTGATATTTGCTTCACATGTCTCAAAATCTTTACCTAGAAAACAATGCTTCTGCACATAAGAAATGTTGGTCTACCTTGGGGCAGAAATAGAAAAGCAATTTCATTCAAAGCTATCTTAATTAATAACTACTCCATTTAATGTATCATCAATTAAATATTTTTCTCTTTGTCCAGCAGTAATCTGCAACTGATCTTAGGTGTTTATAAAACCTGGGTTGTTTTGTTATTTTTTTTCTTTGCACATTTATTTCATTATAGTATTTTGTGTTCTCTATTTTCCTTCTTTCCCTGACATTTCTTTTGTGACTTCCACTGCACTTAGAGTTTGGCATTTGTCTGTACTTTACCAGTATGTGCTGTCTGTCAACCCTTGTAAGGTAAAATTCCCAATAATTTTTGTTCTCACTTCGGATATATATTATAGTATGCAAGATGGAGTACTAAATCAAAACTACATACCAGTCTATATGCAATGTAATGCATAAAATCTGTAAAATACACAATGAAACAGCTTATTGTTTTATTAATCATATTGTTTTATTCTCTAAAATGTCTTAAAAACGTTCACTGACAAACACATTTAGTCAGAAGACTTATATCTAATCTGAAAGCCTGTGAGACAAGAAATGTTTCTTCCACTGATTTCAAGGTTATTGAATACAAAATTCTTATGATGACAGTCTCTGAGAATAAAAGGGACGTCAAATGGAAAAAATAAATAATACAGATGACAGTGTCTATTTATAGGTAATATATGCTGCAAAACAAGACACAACACTTCAAACTGTAAGGCACTGGACTTGTTTCTGTGTGCAGCATCTGACCACTACATTTCCTAAGCTAGTCTGTAGTTTTTACAAAGCAACAAATAATGGAGGGTCTCCTTCTGATCACAATAAACACACACATTCTGTCTCTCTCTAATGACAAACACACACACACATACACAAAAAGAAAATCTTACGATTGATAAAATGTTAACCACCTTTGCTTCAGATTTTCTGACATGTTCATTCTAATTATTCAAAAATACATTAAAAGTGGTATTTTTTTGAGTTCATCGAGCTAAAGTTCATTTCATGTTACAAAAGAGTAGTGAAAAATTAGTTAACTTCAGCATTACAAACCTACAACAAAATAAAAACTAGGCAGTAAGATTGGCAACTTCACATATAGAAACACCGAATTGAAACACATCAAAACAATAAACCTTTAACAGAAGGGATACACTACAATACACAATCTTATCAGAATGACATAAGGCTAAGGGACTGACAAAGCACTTGTTTCATGATGAGCTGACATTCCTTACATTGACTCACTTAATATGCTTGTCTCAAATGCTTTATTTTCATCCATTATAGTCTAAGATAAACTATTCCAGAATGTCCATCTACTTGGCATCTTTTCCTACTAACCTGGTTTTCAAAATTTCTTGGTACCAATTCAAGGTAGATTTCATTAATTGCCATTTATGAGTAGTATTCTTATTCATTGAAACTCAACTGGGAAGAGAGAATAAGTAATAATGCCGCAAGTAGTTATTTCATAAGACACTAAGTTACTTTTATTGCATCAATACCCGGAGGAACTTAGACTATTTGATAGTATTGATGCTGAACTGAAATTTATTTATTTGCAATTCTTTCCCTCATTATATGAAATACATACAAAACTGAGTTTTTAAAGATGAAACAGAAGCAGTGGCACAATTAAAACCTAAATAAACAACTTTTTTCAACAACTATTTCCATACAAACTTATATTACTCACATATAAAATTGTCATGTGATATGATGATTAAGGAAGAAAAAAATATTTTCGCTTTTTAATTACGTTTTTATTTGCAAATTAACTACTGAAAATACAACAAAGCATACGTTTTTAATCCGTGAAGTAACAACCTATTATATCTTTATTTATGGAGCCCATAATAGTCAACAGTTTTTTTTTTCTTTTAGATTGTCAGTAACAGAGGTTAGGGTAGCATACTGAAGTAGCATGCGCTGTGTGTGCTAGTTAGTGACTTCTGAATTTTTCAAGCCAGTAAAAGACTATATGGAGGAAAAGGAGTGCATTCCATCTCCACCCTCACTATCTCTTGTCAAATCCTATTATACTGATGATGGAGGATTTGGTTTTGGATGACTTCTTAAGAGGGAATTCCACAGACGTTCTGTTCCATTTTCTAGTTTCTTGTATTTGTATCCTCTTCCTAAGCACCACAGTCCTGTTCTGGCTAGCACTTTAATGATGATTTAGATGATTACAAACAGCCTAGAAAGGGATAGAAACACACAGGTGATGTTTGTTTATCCAACTCTCTAATCCAAAGTCCCAATGTCAGTAATAGCATTTAGGGTCAGGAGGAGAAGGCAGGGATGACCAGTTAGAGAACATGCAGAGCCAAGTATAAGGTTCATATTATAGATAAGGAACCTGCCATTCTTTGACAAACCGAAGTTTTAGAATCACGGCACTTTTGACACCTGATGTGATTCATCATTGTTTCCCTTGTCAATAGGGAAATAGAAGTGTCTCGTAACATCACTCAGACTCTTCTGCCTTCCCAGGAATACAGTCTCAACATGCAAAAACTTCTAGCCAGAATTTCACAAAATGATGCAGTTATATAATGAGGTAAAGTTTGAAATTAAACATATTTTCTTGTTCTTCTCCTTGTTTTTACCTTCCAGGATTAGTACAAACCAGCTCTGGATCAGCTGGAGGTGAAACTTAAATCTTGAGTCCCTATTACCTCTGCTGCTTCTCTAGGAAAGAGGAGTACAGCGCAGAAACGTAATCTGAAGAAGAGGAAGTATCTGTTCAGGCATTTAGTAAATTCTTTTACCACCAGACATTCCAATGCCTGTATACATCTCACTGTTCTATTGAAAGAATGCTTTTCAGACAGAAAAACCCCAGGTATGTTGTTATTACAGCTTCTCTGGAAACATTATCCACATAATTGAAAACACTAGTTTGAAATTCTCCCATCACAGTCAACTGGGAAATGTATTATATTTCCCAGCTATATTGATGTAAAACCAACAATGATAGAACGTGATGATGAATAAAATGCAATTAAAACTTCCTATTTGGGGGCCTGAAACTCTTTACATTATACACAAAATGTATATATAACATATATACAATATATTTATAAATATATATCACACAACAATGTAATTATTTCTGGATATTTTTGAATAATACTTAAAATGTTTCTCTTCAATAAACACTGACTATACTGATAGAGGAAATAGTCAATCTTAAATGTGCAGAAGCAATCATCTGAGCAGAACCACAAGTTTTTACATAGTTTTCTGCTTTAGATCTAATGTTTTGATTTGCATTCAAATTTAACTGTATTTTCATCATTTTAAGTGCTGTTGATTAAGCTATTGTATAATCTATGTGCTATTGTTAGTGAAAATATTTGTTGAAAAAAGTTGTTTATTAATGTCTACACTGTGCCACTGTTTCTGTTTATCTTTCAAATACTCATTTTGCATGTATTTCATATGCTGAGGGAAAACATCAAAAATAAGTAAACTGGAGTTCAGCATCAATAATTTCAAGTGCTACAGGAATTACCTGTAAAGCAGCTATCATCTTTTCTCGCAAGTAAGACGAAACCAGGAAAAATAATTTTGTTACATGTTAGTTTTTCAATATTCAGAATTTGGTTTTGGTCTGGATTGAAATTAAATATGAATATTTTCTGAATGATGTCACCATTACAGAATTATAAGAAAATGCCTAATTTTGGATCAAAAACTAATCTTTTACTTTTGGAAAAACTGAACAAACAGAGAATGACATATTTTTTCAATCTAGATGGGTGAATCTGGCAAATGAAAGGACTTTACCGAAGTATCCCCCACTCTACTGAAAAGTGTCTCAGCTCCCAGTCTGGGTGGCATGTTTTGATTCCAGATGTCCCAGAATGAGGAAATTCTGACCAATTGGCAATACTCCGTGTCAGTTGTTTAAATGAAGTTGTTCTTTATTCAGATGCATACAATCCTTCCTCACAGACTTTTGCTCTCTTCTGAATTCTCCCTATACGAAATATTATTTCACCAGTCTACTCATATCTTCTTGCAACCAATTGTGCACCATGAATGTAAGAATTTGAGATCTTCATCTTTGACAATCCATGAGTTGTTGCATGTGTCCTCTACTGAAAGAATTACTTCTTTAGGCAGAATTAGAGCTTAAATTTAAATCCTCTCAATTAGCAGATCCCTAATCTCAGTGCTGCTGCTGTTTAGCCTCTTCTACTTAATGGAGTTTAAGTGTAATCTCCTAACATGGTGTGGGGCAGGAGGAGAAGGAAGAAGGAAGGATCCATAAGCACTATAACACTGAAATCTGCTTTCCAACAGAAATTATAAGACTAGTATCTTATTATGTCCCAGCATATCACAAGAGACATTTTGTATAAAGTAACAGAGAATAGTTCATGATTCATTAAGCTCTTGAGTATATAAGCAAAAGAAAATGTAATTTTCTGATGTCTCAGAAGTCAAGAACACCATCTTTAGCTTTTTCTTTTGTGTTCATAACACCATTCTATGTGCATGCATCCTTTGAAGTTTTTTTAGTGGAAAGTAAACTCATAAGAAATTAATCTCCTTTGTTGCACATTGGGTTGAAATGGGCCAGTTTTGATCAAAGTTAGCTTCAAGACACTGACAGAGTGATTCTAAAGTTTTGTTTCTGTAGGAATAAACAAGATGAAGATGTGCAGTTTTTATTTGATTTCTTTTAATAATAGTGGCTTTTCAGTATATCAAAAATGTCTTCTGGGTTTTTTCAAATGTGTTTTGTTAAATTTAAACAATCCTAATTTTAATTTCCACTTTTCCTTGGCAAAATTGCAACTTTTGTACCTGTTTTTCCCGTTTAAGGTTTTTTTATTTTGTTACTGCAATGTAGGAGAGCTTTCTGGTGGATAAAAGGCATTCTACATGGAAAATATCCCTAATATTGCATAAAAAAATAAGTCTTTAAAGTTATTGGAGAAATGAAAATTAAAATCAATTTCTCTAACTGTTACAATATCAGGAGTAAGACACTACTTTATTTCAAGTTGTTGCAAAAACCCGCTGGTTTAACTAAAGTCTCTGTGATGGCTGTACATGAAACAAATAAGTGCAGACAGGGTGTATTTATATATGTTGGCCTGCAGGTAAGTCAGAATATGGTAGAAGGGTTAAATAAATATTTTAAATTCATTTTTAGATAGTAGGACAGCAAAATATAGATTTAAAATATCCTTTATATGAACCATAAATGAATGATGAAATTTAAAAAATCAGAGCTCCACATTGATGTGAATTTTTCCCAGGAATAAAAATCTGTACTGAAGTGAAGTTAGTTCATATTCTCTGGAGGGCTTTTTGTTGCTTTCTATGTCTTTTATTAGTTTGGCTCATTGATTTTTTTTCAATTTTCCCTTGTACTCTAGACTGCATTTTTCAGGCCACATCCAGGTCCAAAGCAGTTTTAACGCAGAGAAACAACTAGATCTTTGCATGATAAGTACTGTGACCTAATATTGTCACTTTTAGTATCTTAAGTCTCAAGGAACTATTTTTGGAATATGATATTCATTGCTATTTTTCTCATGAAAGACAAATATACTTGGCTTACACAGCAAATGTATTTACATGTTGAAAATTTCCAGAGATATTTATCTTCAAATTAAGTATTTTTCAACACTCCTCCAGAAGCATGTTGAAAATGTCAGGAAGACAGGCAAATTTCCTTATTACAAGGCAAACAGCTGTTCCATTTTTGTTTCTCTTATACAGAGTTACAGATATATCACTGATTTGTACAAGTGATATAGTAAAAATGTTATATAATTGGCTCTGTTCAAGTGACCATGTAGGAGGATAATTGTCTGCCTAAAACAAACACATCCCACGTAAATTCTGAAAATATATGTATGAAAAAAACACCTCGTAGTTTTATGGTAGTATAAATAAAAGTACAATGCTATTGTTTGAGGTTTATCAAATTTGTCTATTTTGATATAAATAAACTTCAGTAACTTCAATTGTTATAAAATGACTGCACAACTTTCTTTTACCTTATTGAATATGTTAACCTGTTTGAATTTCAACATTACCATTATTTTCCTTTAAATGAGATGATGATGAAGTCTTTTGTTGCTTTCCCAGCTAATAGCAAATTTCTTTTTTTTTCACTAAAGAGGCATTTTCAATTTCAAAACTATTTAAAAAAGAAAGCTTTAAGAAGTGAAAATGGACAATAAATAATATACAGATTGATTTTATTTATATTGTATTTGATGAGTTACAAGTAGCTGGTGTATAAAGAGACACTACTGAGTATAGCTCCAAGTCATCTGAGTCATTCTCAATTTCCCCTTTAGTTACAACATTTTCCCTAACACAAGGAATGTGACAGAAATGTGGTAGTAGAATTATTTCTGTGCTGCCGAACAACTCTCCATTTACAAAATCATCTACAAAATCATCCTGATGAGACAGATCTCCTTTAAAAGTAGACATAGAATGGTGAAGTAATGTAGCTCTGTCTGTCTACACATGAGCTAAAGAAAAAATTTATGAAAAGATTTACAGGGACTAAAGCTCCCAGTTTATGGCTTATTGAAATCATGTCCTAAATACAAATGGGAAAAGCTGGGGTCTTTAAGTCTTCGAGTTCATGAGAAAAAATAATACATCTTATTATTCAAGATATTTGATATTTCAAGAATAGTTCAAGAATTTGATATTGGGATACAGTGCATACTATACATACATGTAGTTCTGTATGTACGTTGCCATTTCCCTTTCTGCTAGACCAGAAGCTATTGAAATGGCAGTGGGAGCTCAATACTCATTGAGAATACAACTAATTTGGACAAATGTCAACAGTGAAAATATTTTTCATTATGTTTTTCATGCCAACTACCAGAGACATATAACAGGAAAAATGTATTTTTAAGTTACAAGGTAAAAGTTTCTCAATGTTTTGGAACAATTTTAACAGCATTCTCAAGAAAGTTTTCTCCCTTTCCAGCACAAAAAAATTCTTAAGGAAGAAGGGCTCAGTGAAGATCACAAGGATAACAAAAGGTCTGGACATTTAATCTCATTTTCAGCCCTCGTGACACAGATGTTGAAATGGGCATTTGTAAAGAGCAGAATGACTGACAGAACTTAAGCCTAAAGAAAATATTCACATATCGGTTTTAACTTCTCTGGTGCTTTTTGCAACAGTACTGGCACAAAACAAACAGTTTTTTTGCACCAAAAAAAAAAAAGGAGGTATACAAAATCGTTATGCTGTGTGTTTAGTTCTAGGAGTTTATTTATGTTTAGAGAAGTCTGCCTAGTAAACTTCCTCTTACTAGTTGACACCGTGTCAGGAGTTCCTCACTTTAATGGTCCTCAGCATATTCTTTCACCAATTCTGCCTTTGCGGAGTTTTAAATTATGGTTATGAATGTACAACTCAGGCACGCTTATACATATTCTGCTCTTCAGAAGCACAAAACAACACATGCTATGATAGTGGAGTTTGTTTTCTTGAAAATTGGACCATTGATATGTCA
>VZRE01012253.1:0-13981 GCA_013396775.1 Cephalopterus ornatus | reverse complement strand
AAGCAGAAACAGTTTTGCAATGGGATAACAATCATGAGCCTTACTGGAATCCAGCATTGTTAAGCTTTTAATTTCGAGATAGCATACTGAGAGGCTACACAGCAACAGATGTCAACAGAGAGAGTTAATTGTATACCATTGAAAATAGATGACTGAAATGAACAAAAAATATGTCAAATAACTCTTATGACTTATTTGTGATCCAGACTACGTGGTAAAGGAAGGAAATTGTGTTGTAGTGAATGAAATGAGTTCAAACACCAAGTAGAAAAAATACTAGAATATAAGCAGTTTAGTTCAGTTTATTTGCTCTATGAAGACATTCTGAACAACATACTTTGGCTGAGTTAGAAAAAAAAATAATATTTATACAGTATACAATATAATCAAATCTTAAAAAATAAATAAATAAAATTTTAAAAAACAACATAGGGCAATTTCAGCTATGCCAGTCAGCTGCATGTACATTCGCAGTAGTTCCTACAGGAATCAGCCACTTCATATAGCTAGAAATTTGTCCCTGCAAACACAGGGACATGCATCTACCTACCAATAGCTATATTTACATGAATTCTAGTCGTCTCTTCAATGTAGCACATCACTTAATAGCCGCAAAAGAATACCATTGTCTATGAACTTCTTGTGTAATAGCCATACTCTAACCTATGTAATGAAGAGGAGATTGGTAACCTAAACAAGTTGATCCAAGTAACTGTATTAAGTAACTTCAAAAAAGTGGAGGTGCCTGTGTCCTGGAGCTGGGGTCTGCCCGTCTACCACCACAGCTTGCCCTGCTCCTTCGCTGGGAAAAGATAGAGATGGACCACTCCCATCCCACCACCTCCAGTGGAACTTTTTGTAGTAGAAGGTGACTATAGACTTCTAAAAGCAAAAGTTATGAAAAAAACCTGCAGCGCGCTAGAAAGACATACTAAAGAAAAGGGGTTGCTCCTTTTATTCGTTTGGTCTTGAGTGTATGCACCTACCCATGGCTGGAGAAGTGTATTGAACTGGAGGGATCCTTGATCTGACACAATACAAGGCAATCTTGTACTGTTGAACATCTCAAGATCTTAATGTGACTCTCTAGACTGCTGGTGTGTCTAAAAAGTCAACTGTCAGCACAAGTGGACATAGAAATCACCCTTTGTGGGAAGGCAGTAATGTTTGATCTTCTTCTCTGTTACCACTGTGTTCAGGTCTGCTTCAAAACTTTTAGAACTCAGTGATGGTGGTATAAAGGTACTCTGATTCTGGATAGTGAATTTGTTTAACTATTGACTGAAGCCCTGTCCTTGAGAATGATTTACAAAGCAAATCAAACTATAACAATCACAATTCAGGTTTTTAAAGTAATTAAATATACTGGTTATTTGTAGGTGAAATCTGGTTATGGATAGAAGGTAGCTCAATATGTTAATCTACACGTGAGGGAGGAAAAATTAAAGTAGTTATGCAGGGAAATCAAAGAAATATGTGGACTTCACAAACAGTAAATCCCTGAAGTAGACATGAATTAAGAAAGCAAGCAATAAATTCCTATCTGCTAAGCTAGGGTCCATGAGTCAGGGAACTGTGTTTTTATAAATGTCTGTAAAGCAACAGTCATATCTACGACAAAACTAGATAAATCACTTAACCCTGGAGGAGAGATTAGTAAGAAGACATCACTCTTAGCTTTCTTCAAGATCAAACTGTACATTGAAAAGTGTGCAACAGAAGCCCTTCCAGTGAGCTTCTGTATTATCTGCAACACTTTTTGTATTCATTAAAAACAAATCTATACTCTTATACACAATATAAAAATTTATGTAAAAATTTAAAAGAACACATCACATTTAAAAAATTATACACATTGTAGTAGGGTACCCCGAAATTTGATCAGAAAGGAAAAAGGCTTTTAGAAGTTCTCTTTTTCCTTGCTATTCTGGTTATTTTTTGACACTTTTAAGTAGTTTCACAGAAAAGATTGAATAACATTAAGAGCTCTGTGAATGCCATCATATGCGAGTATTTTCAGCCATCTTCAGCCAAGCTGGCTGATGCATCTTCAGCCAAGTAACTCAGCCATCTCCTAACAGCCTCATTCATGTTCACAGATTTAGGACGCATGAAGTATGAAACATGCTTGCAGTGTTTATTAGAAGGGTCACTTGGAGCCTCTTCCAAATTCCTAGTGCCAACTTTGGCCAGCAGCCCCCAGAAGGCGTTCCATTAATTATCAGAATACTAGTGCAGAGCTTTCTTTAAGGCACATCTCTTCCCTTTATTGGCAGATTGCTTTTTTTAGCAACAGATGAGAGAGGAAGTGACAGTGGCGTCACAGCTATTCTTTTTAAACACAGTTCAAAGGCATTTATTTGCAAAATTGGTATTCTGTTTTGGCCATCCAATGCCAGAGTTCTAGTCATACCTGACCTCTGCACTCTGAGCACCTCCAAGAATAATAACGTATAGTTATTATCATCTTTTCAGCTTCATGTGCATGGTTCTTCAGTAAGAGCTGATCTAAATGCTGTCTTTGCAACATACTTATGCCAGGAGAATTTGGATTTATTTTTCTTCACATGATTTAAATAATGCATTTAACTTATAATGCCTCTTGTCTAAGAATCTGATGAGTGATCTGAACATAATTTGCCTAAATAACCCTTGAAGGCAGAATACTCATTTATGAGTACAATATACAATAATTTCCTTAATAAACGTTGTTGTTTACTCACCAGAGTTAATGCTAGGCATTGAACAGGTCCAATTTACAGACAGCAAATGTAACTGCAGGTCATACTATATAATGAGCTGCCACAACAGCTGCATAAAGAATAACCACAAGAGATTAAAAATCCAGATTCCTCCGGCAGAGTGTCAGTGAGGTTCAGTCTAGAGACAAGTAGATCTAGGAGGTCTGTTGAAGTGCAAGATGAGTCTTATGGATAGACAGATTTCCATAGAGTACAGTTGGCAAGTGAAAGGAAGCAGCTAGAAAGTCAGTGGATGCAAAGAGCTTCATACATTTTAACAGTAGTAGCTCATGAAATCTCTTATGACCACATTCAAAATTACATCAGTTTTAACTGTTCCCTAATTACCACTTGACAGTCTTAATCCTAACCAAGGTTAGACTACTGGAAACTGGTGTTACTCAGCATAAACTTGAGTTTTATTTTAACTTACATACAGTGAGACACTACAAAGAAGGGGTTTTATAGATCAAATTGCATTTTGTGTTGTAGCATAAATCTCACCTTTTAAGAATCATTAAAAAAGTGTTTTAAAATCATGTTTAAAAATATTTAAATTAAAAAAATTAATAGTAAGGTTTAATGGTATAGACACATTACAAGTCAACAGGATAAATATGTTTTCATGTGGTGAATATTTAGGTAAGAAATTATACTGAAATCTACCAGAAAAATAAGCACTCTTCAAGCTTTTTCATAACTTTTAATGCAACTTGTTTGACATGGTTAGAATTAAAACGCTGCTTTTTGATTCAAGCTGGATTTCTTCCATTTTTAGAAGCAGGAGTACAGTTCTATTATGTATGATTTGTATACATGCAACAATTCAAGAATTTTTCTATAAGTGCCTGATTCTCCAATGATCCAAAGCTTTAGTCAATCATAAAGTGATTGAAAAATATACTCAAGAATATTAGTGGATGACAATATCTCTGTGTTCAAGTCAAAACTCTTTATCTCCTTTCTTAAAAAGAAGAAAGCCTTTTACATCTCAAAATACAAGCTTATGTTTTTTCACACTGAGAAAAATGCTTCAATTACTTACATCAACCTAAGCACCTACTTTTCCTATTTAAATGTTTACATATAGTATTTTAAAGCAACTTCTGTGACTTTACTTGTATAACACATCAGCAACATGTAACTGGATTGCCAATTCAGACACTCCACTAAATGTTAACAAACATAGTAGGTATGGTACAGGAACTATAAAGAATTAGTTTCTCTATCTCTGTCTCCAGTCTGCCTGCAATTTTGTTGTTACTCTTGTTACTTAGTTATAAAAATAGTCTGAAAAAGAGGCAAAATGAGATCACTATAAATAGTTCTGAGCTGTGTCTGATTAACTTGTCCATTAAGGAGAAATGAGAAGAGAGAAAACAATCATTTAAAAAGTTTTTTTAGTTGTCTCAGTATTCACATCTTTTGCACCTCAAGACATAATAGAGGAGTAACATTTAAGGACAACAATTCTTAGGCTCTTGTTCGGGAAATCTTGAATCAAGTAAAAGAAAAGAAAAGATCTGAAGATCTAGCAGCCCAAGCTTTTCCTAACATCACTATCACCTAAACGCGAGGAAGAGGTGACTCACTGACACTTAGCTCCTTTAACAGGATTTATAGTTTTTGACATTTGTTGTGACTAACAACCCTCATCCACACATATTCTTGCAGCTGCTAGACAAAAGTGCTAAAAGATACATCTCTTTCATGTTATAGAAATTTTGAAAAAAATCTGCTAAATATTTTCTATCCCTATTCCTACTAAATGCCCTGGGGTGAAAAAGATCCTCAGAAACAAATTAAAAGCATTGTGTTTACTCTGGGGAGTTTGCTTATGTGCTGATAAGAGGACACATCAGAAAGGAATCCAGAATCATTGACCTGGGTAGCAAAACTGAATGTCCTATATAGTAATAGTTCTTTATTTTCAGGCTGTATAGTAGATTTTTTTAAAAGTTCAATAGATAGGATTTTTTTAACTGATATGAATGTTAACTACCATTAAGTTCACAAGAATGTTTTAATTTTTAAAATGCTTCCTCTCACATTCACTTTTGTGTAATTTTTACATATTAACATTTATAAAGTTTTCCCAGTTTGCTCTTCTCTTTTAAAAGTTCCTCATATTATTACTTTGATCCTGTAATCTGTACTCCCCTATACCAGATCAGATGTATACAGCACTTGATCAAGCTTGTCCTCTTCATACTGCAAATTTAGAATTAATTCATTTACTCAACCCGCATTTTGTATTCCCGATTTCCTTTCTCAAGACTGTATTTTTCCTGGAATCTAAATTAACTCCTCTTGGGTGTTTTAGAATCCCAAAGAATGGACTTCCACACTAGACATATAATAAAAGCCTTATCATTTTTAAGTAAGATATATTAGTCAAACTTACTGGGAAAACTAAACTCTGTGTCTTGTCTGTATAACAGACAGAGGAGTTTAAAAACAGTATCACATAATTCCTCTTGCTTATGACGTATTCAGTTTGTGGTGACTAGTGACATTTAGTCACAGCTTTTTTGGCTGTGGGGTTTTATTGTTCTTGGTTTTGGGGGGTTTGGGCAGTGGTTGTAGTCAAAGTTTTATTAATGCATTTATCTTAAATTAAAACTTGCACATCTCCTGCAAACCAGCTGTGAGTTAATGTGTGAGCAGCTGAATGCAGTGTTCTGAAGCGGGAAGTGAATAATAATTTTGCAAAATATTGCTGCATTCAATTGCTAATTGTTTTCTGATGACTTTGACAGCTGCAAGATATAAGATAATAGACCCTACACAGCTGGTTATTTTCTAGATTTATTACTCATTCTGTTTGATCAATGAGCTTTTAGTCCTTCTGAGAATTACCTTTTTCTCTATGAAAGTTCTTGCTCTGAATTCTACTGTTCAAAATATTATATTAAATGTATATGGAAATAAATACAACTAATTTATGGTCCTACCCACACTGGAGAAATTTGCAGCCTGGTGAGTGAGATGTTTCTATAAACGAAACTGAAGATGCATTCCTGTGAGTGCACAGATGTATTTACCAGAAGGTTACTGTTCAAATGCGATGTTCTGGATCAAACTTTTTCCTTTTTTTTTGTGAAGATGAATCCCCTGCATATCCAATAGAGTAGGAAAACAATTTGCATTTGTGTAATTAACTGGTTTGATTTTCTTACTTTCCCTTCTGCACATTCTCTAAGGTAGACAGGCCCTTCCCTGAGTTTGCGTAGGTTTTTGTTTGGCTCTGGTGGAGTCTTACTGATACTAGTGATTCAATAGACTCAGTATTTAACTAAGTTCTGTTATTGCTTGCATAGAACTCCATAGAACAATTGCTAATGAAAGTTTGCAAAATGAATGTTACAAAAGCATGTATAAAAGGATATTTCCACAAACTATTGAATGGAAAATTCATTACTTATTTACCATGACTCACCCAGCTAATGAAAACAAAACAGGATATATTAAAAACATTTATCATTCAAATGATGTGTGCACAAACTATGGTCAAGGAAAGCAATGCAGTGAGCACTATGTGGCAAAAATCTAAGTGGCTCTGCACCTCTCTTCTGTCTATGCACACATCCAAGGATCTGTCTCAGGTGCTTCTAAGATACCCAGCTTCCTCAGATTCTTCTGTTGTGAGTTACAGATCTCATGAAGATAATCTGGTTTGCCAGCACTATTTCAGAAACTGTAAATTTTCTGTAGCTTCCAATATTAAAGCAGTTCTATACCCACAAAGAAACTGAATTTCAATTACTTTCGTTTTTCTTCTAAAAGGAGATAAACTCAGTATTTTGGGCAAACTTTATTTGCAAATGATTTTGTGTACAAAGACAACATACCCCTCTGGCAGATGGATGATGGGTAGTCCTCAATTTGGAATTTAATTTTAGTACACTAAACGTTCATATTAACCTCTTTCTCATTTTGAAAGTTTTACTTGTCACTGAATATTTTTCACAAAGTTTTTTTAACCCAGTAATAATTGGAATCTCAAGGCTACTTGTGCTATCAGCCACATGCTGAAATGTTTTCTTAGCTACTTGCTACAGACATCTGTCTGCATTCCACAATGTATTTTTTATTTAAAACAGTTGAAGAGATTTAAATGACATTTCTAAATAAACCCTGAGGACAAATAATTTTGTAATTTCAAACTGGTAGGCTTGCACAGCTCTCACTCACCAAAAAAATCATGATGTCAGCATATTACAGACTTGGAGAAAATGCTTCTGTATGCACTACAGGCAGTGCATTGATTTTTGGCTTGCCTTTATAAGTAATTCATGAGCTCTGATTTCACTGGATTTTTCATAAGAGTAATTCATGAAATGAAATTTGTTATTTCTTCTGGTGTAAATTTAAGGCTGAATCCATTATAGTCAATTTGTTAAAAGCTTTAGTGAAATAAAATACAGGAAAAGTTATTTCCCAACAAAGAATGGGGAAATCAACTGTTGAACTAAAGTGGTACTCTACCAAATCATGCCTGCTCTTCTAAGAGGCAGCTAGTAGCAAATCTCTTGTACAGGTTTATAATGCCATGTTGGTAATGATCAGACTATTTTTGGAAATTGTTAACAAAAATTTATTTAAAATCTGAAACAATTTTGATATGTCTTGACAATGTAGTTACCTATCATAATGTAAAGAACAGCCAGAATTTGCATGAGGGATGATACCACGGTGCATTAGACAGAACCTAAGATGTTTTCAAAAATCCATTTTTTAAAAAATAATATAGTCTGAAAACCATACGTTCCACAGAAAAAAACTACTACTAGGTCTCTGTTGCAGTTTGTTCTGAAGATGAATATGGGGAACTGTCATGAATTCTCAGGCTGTCCCTGTGGACTATAAGCATATAATATCTTTTATGGACTGTATTCAACATGCATAGTCTAGAAATTGTTGGGTTTCCTTATGTTTTACCTCTGCCCCAGGTGTTTGTTTAGGAACAAAGACAAAAGGAATTATTCTATTTTGCTTTTTTTAAAGTTCAGTAACGTTAATTTTTGGCCCACCTCTACTTATGAGCCTTCCAATGACACCTGTTCGTCTTTCCACAGTCTCCATGATTGATTGATGTTTCAAAAGTACAAGTTTAACTTGCAGAATATTTTTCAGACTTGTATTTAACATCTTTCTTCACTAGATTTTTTGAGACCTCTGACAGAATTTCAGTGAGCAGAAATCTGTTGACACTTTTGTCCTAGAATTGAGCCTTTTAATCTTTCTATGTTTTAAATCAGTTACTATCTCATACTATCAGCAGTTCCTGAACAAGCAAAAACAAAACAGAGGAAATATAACATGGCTATACATTCAAGGCGAAAAAAAATATGGCATTTCCTGAAATTCCCAAATAAGATTATTTTCTGTGGTGTTAATTTTGAATTCTCCTTCCACAATTCTTCAGAAAAAAACCCCACAGTTTTAAATTTCATCACTGGATCATTTTAGGAAAACAATAAATGGCTGAACTTCCTTAGGATCTCAGGACTTGAGGGAAAATCATTGAAAAATAGTGTATACATATCAGAAACAATCATCTGCTTCTGGTATCACTGACAGATGAATCATTCTTTCACTATTGATGCTTTGGGAGTTATGAAAAACACCTTCTATTTATTAATTAATTATGTCTCATAGTTTTTAATAGGGTGATAATAAAGTGAAAACTGGAAAACTAGAAAGAAGGATGGGATGCTTAGAAAAATTTTAGAAACAAAACCAAGGCTCTCCAAACCTCAGTGTGGGGGCACTAAAGTAGCTCTCTTCACTGGCCTTGCTCTTCTGTAGAATTTACCTCAAGCACTTCCACAGATTTACCTTTCTTTAAGAAAAATTTATAGAAGTGACAAGATGCATATATTGTTACTGAGATTGTATTTTAAGATCTTGTTTTAAAAATTATTTACAACTATTTTGTTTCACTTTTTCATTTCATGATGGTGCACTAGCATATCTCTTGCTAAGTGATTTTAACAGATCTAATCTTTAAATATCTTTTTAGGCAGTTTGGTTAATGATAGCTATCACACAATTCGGTTTTAATCTTCATTTTCTTGAAAGTTTCTCTTTGCTATATACAGAAACACCGACAAAACTTATTTTTGGTATAAGCCATAAAGCTCCATTTTTTCACCTGTTCATACTGATACCATTATTACCTGTTGGGTTTTTTTTAATACCAGGCTTAATATTAGTTGTGTAAAAAAACCCTATGATTTTATGTTATCTACAGTACAGTCAGTCATGAAAAGAGCTTTCGAGTCTCTTTGGAGACCATCCAACCATACTGACATTCATGGCAACTTTCTGCCTTGGTGTTCTGGACAGTCAGTTGTTGATTTCCAAGCCATGATTATCAGAAGTCTGGAATTTCAAATATATGGAGAATAGATTCATTATCTGTTCTTACCTTGTATTTTTTATTCAGTCTTCATTTGAGATAAATATATTTAACATGGCAGCAGTTTAAGAAAGCTGTGGAAAACTATAGCTATGCTATAGTTGGTGAAGGTTACAACACCACCAAGTTTTATTACACCCAATAATGCAGGATCAGAGGAAATATTAAAATTCAGTAAATGGAAAGCTCTAAAATTTATTAACATCTCAAACAAAGCAGAAAGACGAAACACTAAAATGCCATAAACTGAAACAGGACTAAATAAACCTTAAATATTAGAGAAAGCTTGTGCTTTTATGCTTTAATGCAACATACCCCATTCTTTTTCAATATATACAGAATATATTGAGCTGGAAGTTGAAAAAAACTTCAGTATGTAATGTAATACAACTGATTGATGTCAAAAAATAGAAAGTTCTCCAAAGTTTATCAAACACCTGACCACCTCCAAATGCCCATGCACAAGCCTGACATAACTGACATCAAATAAGAAAAAAAAGGAAGATAAAAATTTAAGATTTTGGTTCCTAGAGGTTAAAAAACCAAACCAAAACTCTGAAGCATGCATAATACTTTTACTGCCTAATGCATACATTAAATCAATCCCTGTACACTGAAATATTTTGTTATTTTTCACTGTGGAAATATTAAGGGGTTTTTTTTGTAACATTCTATCAAGGTGATTTGGAAGTATAACTGCATAGATCTTGCAATATATTAAGTGACCTATGCAGTTATTGCACAAAATGGAATGTTTACTACTAAATGGGATAAAAATCCTTCACAAAATAAATGTTATTATTTTCACCTTCTGATAGGCAGAGCTTTTCAGCTTGTTAAACATCTTTCATTCTTTTGCATTACTAGAGGGGTGATGAATGTTCATAACAGAAAATTACATCTTTTCACTGATTTTCAGATTTCACTTATTTTGAAATAACGTTTCCTCAGCTTGTTCTGTCTTCATCCACACAAAGAATTTTTTTGCCTTATTAGTACACAGTAATTTCGTTAATGTTAATAAAATTAATTATTTTTTCTTTGGGTCTCTATCAGTAAGTTTTCTGTATTAAGTGATGTAAGAAAATAGACCACATTCCATGCCTTAATCAATAATAAGTTCTCTCTTGTAAGATTAAAAAATATGTATAAAGAAGCACACAACAGAAGTGCATGCATCTAGTTGATTTGCCATTCCATTAGTTTTCAACACTAAGTGGTGATAGGATTTCAAAATTCTCACTGATCTATTAAAAAAATTGTATGCTGTCATAGATCTTTTCTGATAGTTTTATTACCTACTTTAAGCAAAGTACTTAGCCTTTCACACAGAATGAACTCATAGCAAAAGCCACTAATCAGTCAAGTTCCAGGCATGATTAACTTGTACTTCACTAGGAAATACTACTTTTTCTTTGATGTTAGCTTTATTTTGCTATTTCAGAATTCTGGAATTGAATATTAAATGCATCTTCAATGCTCATGAGCAAACAGTCATGAACTGGAAACAGTGGATGTCTGCAGAGGCTGAGATGACAGCATGTTTTGAAATGATGACATCTCCATAGTATGTTGTGATTTAAGCCCAGCCAGCAAGTGAGCTCCATGCAGCTGCTCACTCATGCTCCCAGTGGGATGGGGGAGAGAACTGAAAAAGTGAGAAAACCAGATTATAAAGATATTAACAGGAAGCCCCTACTATTATTCTTAAAATCACACAGGGGAGAAATACTGCAAGAGGCAGATTTCTGTCCAAGTTTGGATGTTCGAAAACTTCAGCATGTCCTAGTCACAAGAAAAGTGACATCCCTTTCCCCAAGTTCAGCAAAATGTTACACTGCAGAGAAAGAAATGTTTATTTGTCATAACGCTCCTCTTCCTTACCCAGTGTTGTAGTTTAATCCCAGTCAGCCACTAAGCCCAACATAGCCCCTCACTCGCTACCCTCCAGAGGGACAAGGTAGCGAATCAGAAGAGTAAAAGCTGGAAAACTCATGGGTTGAGATGAAGACAGTTTAATAGGGAAAGAAAATGCCATGCACAAAGCAAAGCAAAACAAGGAATTAATTCCTTGCTTCCCATGAGCATGGTTCAGTCATCTCTGAAAGTCAGACTTCACTATGTGTAAGGCTGACTTGGGAAGGCAAATGGTTTCTCTCCAAAAGTCTCCTCCTTCTTTCTTTTTCCTTCCTCTTTCTATGCTGAATATTATATGGCCTGGAATATCCTCTGAGTTGGGGTCAGCTGTCCTGGCTCTGTCCCCTCCCAGGTCCTTGTGTACCCCCATCCTGCTCACTGGTAGGGTGGGCTGAGAAAATGCCTTGACTCTGTGTTCTCAAGAACAGCAAAAACATCCTTGAATTATTAACACTGTTTCCAGCAGAAATCCAAAACATAGCGCTATACTAGCTACTGCGAAAAAAATTAACTCTATCCCAGCCAGAAGCAGAACAGTGTAGCAAAAACAGAGAGAATAGAAACTACAGTAACATTATGAAAAACAGTTACAAGATTAGTGGCAAAATAAGAGAATTCATGTGATATATTAATTAAAACTTCCCATAAGTTAGCTTATATTTCCTTTTCTATGTAACAGCCTTTTCTATGTATTTTTAAGCCTACTTAAGACAGAATTTAAGATGAACATATGAGAACACAGCAGGATTCAAAATAAGCCTATATGCTTATGCCTCTAAAACAGAATTTAAAGGCTAATTTTAGGCACCCAAGAGATCCTAACAAATTATAGAAAAATTGGCTACATGGTCCTTGTGTTTGTGACTCATTCACTTGACATGTGTGACTACCAGCACAGAAAAGCACTCGGAGCTTGAGTGACAGAAGTGAAAATTTTGTGTATCTGCTGCTTTGCTGGCAAAGAACACTTGGCAGCAATACCCATTAGAGGGGACCCTCAGGACTCACACAATGTCTAACTGGAGGCATTCCTAGAGGTTGTGGGTACCTTACTGTTTCTGAGATTACCTGAAAGCCCTTGAAAATAGAATAACTCTCTACCAAGTAGGTACAGCCCAAACTTCACAAACTGCACATATTTTATTATTTTATGTTACCTATTTTCATTTAACACTATTTCCAGTCTGTGTAGACACCATTCCTATTCTCCTTAAGTGATTCTGATTGTCTAAGGACGGGGAAAGATTTGTATTATATCCATTGTTATAGAGGGAACTCTCTTGATACTGCCAATACTGATGCAGTGTTTGCATTTTTGCCCATGCAGTGCAGACATGAAAAATGGTTTGCCTTGGTAAACTTCCTGCTCATCTCCCTTGCATTTCCATATGACTTTTATAATGACACTTTTTATCTACAGCAAATCCTGACTTCTGTATTTGTTCTTAATTAGAGCTCTTCTCCCTGACTTTCTCCATTACTGGGTGTTTTTTGGTGTCTGACTTACAAAATAAGTTGTCAGGTGCCAAGTGATAGTGAAAGCACATATTTAGGAAGAGGAGACTGCTGGAGAACAGCAGCTATCTTCTCAATTTCATTGTAGAAGTCATTGTAGAAGTGCTAAAACACTGCAAAATTCAACTATAAAGCAAAATCATTGTCAGTTGGTATGCCATGGTGTTGTTTGAACTACATATTACAATGAAGATCAAAAAATATGACAGATTGTAAAGCCCATTAAGCCCATTGAAGGAAAAGCATTGACAAATTATTTTCTTCAGTTTCTGTGACAGTCAAAATTACCTACAGTCAGATGAAGGAAGACAAAACCACTGGAAAGGGCACCATCAGCATTTCTTAATCCACTCTACTATGGAGATGTGCAATGAAAAATGAGGTGACAAATTCTGGTATCCACCAGCCTCTTATTTCAAAATATCAACTTTACACCTTTTTGTTTTTGTTTTTGTTTTTTTCCTTTAGTGATGAGCTTTTCTTACTTTACTACAAACTCATTGATGATAGGATCATGTCCTTTTTTTCTTAATATGACAAATATGCTGCTTGATTGGAGAAGTTCACTGTGTGATAATATTCATTTTGTCACTACCATTCTTTGAAATTTCTCAGTCCACACTTTGTGATTAGGTCTGCATTTGTTAAACTTTTCATTCTTTAACTCAATGTCTCTGTTTGAGACAATTTGGAGGGGCAGAGACCTTGGATGGAAGTCTCCTTCCCCTGATTTAATACCCCTCCAATACAGAGAGAGAAAGAGAGATAAACCAAACACGCATGGATGCAAATGAAAAAATAACTCTTTATCAAGAAGAATGCTAAACAATACTGATAAAACTGGGTTAAGCTAACCAGAAAGATTCCCAAGCCTCTGCCCACAAGACCAAAATTAGATGGCAGCCAACTTCACCCCTATCCATTAATACCTGGCAGGAATTGTTTGGAGGGTCAGTGCTAGAGCGAGGCTGCAGTGCTGGCGCAGAGAATTGGAGCAGGACTGTGACTGGAAGGACCCACAAGACACTCGCTGGATCCAGTGATGAGACCTGGTCACTGTAACTCCAAAGGTGGTTGTACTCCTGATCCACTGAGGTGGTGGTAGGGGCCTGGCTGGTAGAAGTCCCGTGGAGTGAGGGAAGGAGACCTTCAACCTCCCAGGAGAAGTCCAAGTGTGGTCTTTTATTGGGCTNTATTGGGCTCAGGGTAGGTGGGAACACCTCTGGTGCCTCACCTGGGGCGGGGAATGCTTCGCTGGATGATTAATACTGGATCACGGGACATTTCAAGACTCTTTGACACTCTCTAAGCACAGGTGGATCCGTTGTGACCATCAGCAGAGATGAATATCTTTGGGCCATGTGAGTGACTTGTCCTGGTGTCT